>ML785732.1:143225-154012 GCA_009831015.1 Picea engelmannii
GAGGGGGCTTAGAAGCTGAAGTCCCTTCATGACTCGTCATATTTAAGCTTACAGATCTACCTTTAAATAAAAGGAACCTGCTCTGATACCAATTGTTGGAAATACTAAAACAACTGAGAGGGGGGGTGAATCAGTTGTTTATATGCTTAAACAATTTTATACCTTTTAAATAATTATAAAGAATTCTTCTTGTGTCATAACGAAACATACAACATATGTACAGTAAGAGTAACGATCATCAGTCACACATAAAATGCACACAGAGACAGATTTTCACGAGGAAACCCATAAAGGGAGAAAACCTCTTCTTCTTCGAAATGATAGGCAGTCTTTTCCAGTTCTGTACATCATTTACAATTGAGAACCAACTCAATGTGAGGTTGCTACCTCTATTTTACAAGCTGCAACTTGCTGAGAGCACCAACTCTCTGTTTTCTCTAGCACCCACTAGAAGGAAGCACCAACTCCCTGGTTTCTCTAGCACCAACTAGAAGGAAGCACCAACTCCCTGGTTTCTCTATCACCAACTAGAAGGAAGCTCCAACTCCCTGTGTTCAAGCACCCACTTGAACCTCTGAGGACAACAGTCCTCCCGAGCACCTCCCAACCTCCCTAAAATATTAATGGTTAAATACACATTCAACTTTACAGATAAAACAGTTCTTACCAGTCTTTCTTCGTTCTATTACTCTGGTCTTCTGTTCACTATTCTGCTACTCTTCTCTTATTCAATAGGTCTGCTCTGTATCATATTTTCTCTCATTCTGCTCTGCATCTGTTCTGTCTATCATGTTGCTCTTCTTCTGTTCTAGCTCTGCACAGTTCCTTCACATCTTGCTATGCCTCTTTCATCTTCTTTTTTCTTACTGTTTTCTCATTTTTCATTAAGAACCATCAATCCGGTTTAGTCTAGTTCACCTTTCTTTATACACACGAACATGACAGTTTAACTTCCCAAATCCTTAGGCAAAAACATGACAACTGTCTAAGCAACTGAATCATCAAATGAAACGCTAACTATTCGTCATCATTAGTCCGTTTTACTAATAGAATTCATACTCCGTCGTTAACTGTGAGAGAGAATAGTGATCCTCCGATCAAGATTTGATCCAATTGTTCATATCTAATCGGGATTTCACCTATCGCGATTTCGGCATTTGCGATGTCAAAAATCACAAGTCCTTCAGACTCGCAATTCTCCGATTCCCAATGGCTCCTTTCCACTCGCTAGCCCTGCTGGCTATAGGCCCATATGACCATCAGCACATGACCTCGGTCAAACCTCGCATCTGGGTTTCGACATTTAACATGTCATCATACACATGCCTGTAGAATCCCCGATCCCCAATTCTCTGATGACGGAGATCAATGATCCACATCACTTCTAGCTCGACGGCTCAGATTAGATTTCGCAATTTGCACATCGCGATTACTCCCACTTCTCTTTGTATTTTAAAGGTCATGCAACTTATCTTTGATCCAACGATGATCGGGTCTAGAGCTTGAATCCAACGGTCACTGAGTCATCTCCTCAACCATAATTGTACTCGCACTCCATGTGGAGATTCAATGGTCCAGATCATTCTTATCCAATGGCTGTGATTACTTCGCGAAATCGCATTTCACGATTTCGGAGTTCTTGATGCATTGTGTTCTTCACATATCAAAGTCCCGATTGTCGATGCCTCTACTGATGTCACACGTGATTTGGCACGTGTTGGATTCTGCCACGTGTCACTCCAATTCATGAATTGTATGTGCCTGAAGTGTTAGATCTGCCTGACACCTATCATTACCTGGTTGTGCCACGTGTCCCTAGCTGACGTGGACTGTTGACATGAATTAAATCGACGGTCTAGATCGCATGTTGATCTGACGGTTCAGATTCCATCGGGATTTCGCATATCGCGAAATCGGGGTTTTTGTTGCATTGTTTTCTTTGCATTATGAACTCCCGATCCCCGAATCTCTGATGCCACCTGTCCTCTGCGCTGTCACTTGGACCCCACTAGGTGCTTACCTCTGTCGGGAAATCACGTATCGGGATATCGCGATTCCTGCGGTTGTGAGTCTCTCGTCACCGAGAACTCCGAAACGCCGAATACTGACTCGTCCGGATCTCCTGCCACGTGTTCTCACAAATGGACGGTTCAAACCTCCTATCGGGAAATCGCGGATCACGAGTCCAATATAAAAGAATTCCATGTCCATGGAAACTCCGATTTTCCGATGAGATGACCTCCGACTCTCCTCCAGATGTCTGATGTGTGTCCCTACGGATATGACCACACAGTAGGAATTAACCCCTGCATGACTCTTACAGATCCTATGGCTCTCGGGTTTTCTTCTCAGATCCTACGGATCGGATTCTCTCTCTAATATCCCGATGAGATGTCTAGGATTTCTCCTCTGCATAGTAGAACTTATCCCCTATGCTTAACCTCTACGCAGTTTCTGCAGATCTGACGGCTGTCGACCTTTCTAGAAATTTGAATGGGATCCAACATGTCTTTTGCTCGATTCACCTCAACCTCGAACTCTATTTTGACTAGATCTTCCATTTGTCATTCTTCGTTGATTGACCTCCTTAGACTGTGACTTATTTATTATTCTGCCATCCTCTTCACTGTTGTCATCAATGACAAGCATTCACTGCATTCTGTTCACTAAATTTGCCAACAAGGGGTTAACATGGTTTTTTGGTTCATAATGTGTGAGAGGGTGATTGGGTTAGGGGAGATCATTTAATTCAAGGTTCATGGATATTGGGGGGTATATTATGTCCAATGAGGGTTATAGTGATCGATATTTTATACCATGACATGATACTTTAATGCCAAAGATATTGTTGACCATAAATGACATATTAATTAACCTCATACTTTTCTAAATGCATCATAATAATAAGTTGAAATAAATATTAAAAAGGGCGAATTAAGAGATCAAGGCCAGTTATAGGGGTTAAGAGTCATAGTGTATTAGAAGGGTCAATCTATTATGATGTTACTATGTTCAGAACCATAATGTATTCATATTTTAGTGTGTTTGAGGTCACACTATGTTCACTGGGGGCGATTGTTTCAGTAGTCATAGGGATCAGAGGGTATACCATGTTCAAATTGATAGTGATTGGGGGTTATAGAATAGTTCTTGGAATCCTTTCTTCCCCTCATCACCAAGGATGTATCCATGAATATGCCTAGAAATGAGGATGAAGCCATCCAAAAGGAACAATTGTACAATATTGTTTATTCCCAATTGGGGTATCTCTATATTATCCTTCCTAATGCTCCTCGCTCTCAGTTAGGTGACAAGGATGTATCCATGACTATATCTCGGGGGCTATGAGTTAGGGAATATATATATATATATATATTATATAATTTATATATTTTATATATAATATATATAATATATATTATTATATATTATATATATATAATATATATATTATATATAAATAATAAATAAATAAATAAATAAACGAAAATAAAACAACATACAAAAAAAAATGAAGTTCAAATCACACATGCCCAAGAACACTCGTGCATAGAGCTTCTCCCACTCACCACTATACATAGTCACACACCATTATACATAGGAGCACAGATTTGGAGAATGGAAGGGAGAGGAGGATGGGAGAAGGAGGGAGAGTCACATGGGAGGAGGCTAGGGCAGGGTCATTTGCACGCAGAGTGGAAGGGAGAGGAAGACAAGAGAAGAGGAGAAGGAGGGAGAGGCGCACGGGAGGAAGGCATGCAGGAGGAGGCTAGGAAAGACATATTTGTAGAGGAGGGCACATGGATTTGCAGAGGAGGGCACATGGATTTGCACGGGAGGAGGGCACACAGATTTGCACTAGAGGAGGGCACACGGCTGGAGGAAATGGTTTGACTTCTTTTTCCTATCTCTTGAGTGTGCATGCTAATTGTTTGATGAAATGCTTGATAGAAATCCTTGATAGAATGCTAGATGAAATGCTTGATAGAATGCTTGATGAAATGCTAAGTCATCCTTTTAAAATGCACATAGATGGTTTAAAAATAAT
Source organism: Picea engelmannii (assembly GCA_009831015.1). NCBI lineage: Eukaryota > Viridiplantae > Streptophyta > Pinopsida > Pinales > Pinaceae > Picea > Picea engelmannii. Next base: position 147,274 of record ML785732.1, read on the forward strand.
TGAAATAAATGAAATAATCTTAACATATATACCAAAGGAAAATGAGATAAAACGAACAAAGTGGATGAAGGAGAAAAAGGAAAAAACAATGAAGGCGTCTTGGACTTGTCCTTGTATAAAGAAGCAACTAATAAACAAGACAATGAATGCACAACTCTGATAAACATAACATATGAGAATACCATATGGAAGAAGTTTGGGCCTCTAGAGGCTTGACCTGGCAAGGGGAAATAAGACATGAGGTCATAACATTTCCTAGAGGCACCTCCTTTCGTTGTCGAACTATCATCCCATTTCTCATTTTCACGGGGAAATAGAAGTCAGAGCGTATGAAGGAGGGTATGAAGGGAACCATCAAACATGTAGCCCACAAATTACAGGTGTCAGAACATGTAGCCTGCAACATGTAGCCTGCAATGACATGCGTCAAAACTGCCTCGATCGGAGGTCAAATAAGATGTCTAAGTTAAAACTTAAGGAAAAAGACCAAATGATCTTGAAAAAAATAAATAATATTGAATAACTATGGGTTACTTTCCTATTGGATGAATGTAAAATTAGAAAACTAATTCATACACTAAATAAGACGAAAACTTAGGATAAAACATCACTCCAGAATGAAAATTTTCAAAACTTTGGTTTGGGTCTTCTTAATACTTAGGATAACACATCGGTTTTTTTTTAAAACTTTAGTTAAAATTTTTCTTTGATTTTCATGCAGAAGGAAGAATCAATTTATATAGTCCCTGTTGCCATGGGCAGGGACTAATAAGGGTGCCTTCCTAAATTTGATTGCTTCACTTTTGTTTAATGATTAGCAATTCCCCCTCTCACATGCCCTTCATTTTGTTCTTTTCATTTCCATACACTCATATCCTTTCTCTATTTGGTTGTGGTCTCCTCACTGATCAAAGTAGACATGAGAATCAAGCCCTAGATAACCTAACCTATTTATGCTCCAATCGTACCCTTAGCACTAGGCTCATAATCGGTTTCAAAATTGTAGAGCCCTAACCATAATTGTTTACAACTCACACATGACCAATCCCCTTGATTGTGCCATGAGAAGAAAAAATCCCCATGGGAGTAGTGTTTACCCTAGCCATTAAATGCCTCAACACTTAGCTTCATCACTTCTTATCACATAATTGATTTAGGGGATTAGAAGTCAACTTTTTTTTTCTTCTTATCCCTACTCTTCATCATAAATTTTCTCATGATTTCATGCCCAACCTTCTATGCCCATGAAATTGTATCATAGGTTAGTCATCTGAGTTGAAACTTTCATTTTCTAATCAATGGTAAAGTTGACAATAATGAATGAATGTGTAAACACTTTAATTCAAAGGAATTGATTAGACAAATTCTTCTTGGATGATTTCTTCTTTTGCAAATGGTGTCTAGGAATGGTAGGATTCCTCTTCCCGAGTTGGACTTTTTCCATTTAATTAATGATCATTTTGTTGATGATTAAGCCTAGCAATCCTAGAATCATACCATGGAATTCCTAACTATATTTTGCATTGCCTCATGTTCTAGTATTCAATGGGCCATTACCCAATGTTACATGTATATCTAATTCTTAATTCCTATGTAGCTTGTTGTCCAACACTAGACTTGGATATAGTCAAACCACTTCTTTAAGTTTCTAGGTATCCCCTTTTGTTTCTAGGTCTCTCCTAAAGATCTGTGGGAAGTGGTCATGAAATGATAGAGAGGAATATTAAGAAGTGAATCACTAAACCTTCGTCACTGGAAACTAAGTTCCAAATCTATACCAAATTGTTATCACCACTCATGTTTACTACTCCTATTGTTAGGTCCCTTCTAAGGTTTCCCAAGAACATCTTGAAAATTTATTTATGCCAAGTCAACTTATAGGATAGGCTTTCATTGAGATAGTTTGTTTTAGGGGAATGGGAATTATTAGAACCGGGGTTCGAACCCAAGTGTTGTGTTCAAAGTGGGTGATTTGAGTCATGGAGGGAAAAGAGGCTTAGAAAAGTCTCCTTAAGTATCATATTAGTTAAGGGATTCCATTGGGAAAAAAAGAATGGCAATACATTTCCTAACAAAATAACTTGGTACCCGCACCCACCCACCCCCTGGGTCAATATCCTAGGCACTTGTATGGTACAAAGTATCTATAAATCCAATGAAGCGATCAAACCTTTCTTTGCCTAGAAAGAATCCTCTCTCAAAACTAGGCTCTCTTTTAATGAACATTTATTGTGGTGATCAACTTTAATTATTATTGCAGGTAATCCTTTGGTTTAGTCCTCCTAATTCTTAGCCCTAAAGTTTTTTCATTCAGGCATCCACAAAACCAATGATATGTTTAATGGCCTGGCCAAAAATTGGCTACTTGTGTGGGACAATCTTAAGTGAAAGTTATCCCTATTTAATACTAACAAGATTATCATATAAATAATCCATGAGCTTATTCTTAAAGACTTTTTGTTAAATTTAAGTATCCCTAAAACTCATACTTTTTGGTGTTGGGACAGGAAATGGGGTACATCCATGAAATTTCACAGCTACAATTCAACCATGGGGTACAAGTGGCTTTTCTCTAATCGTTTGAAGGCCATTTGAATAAAATCTGACAACTGAAATCCAAGCAAAGAGCATTGTTGTTTTTTGATGCAGGAGCATCGCCAATGTCAAGCGAGCCAGCGCGGAAAGCGGAGAACAGCTGGACAAGCAGCACTAATTTTGAAAACACCTTGATATTGTTGCACAAACATTAAATGAGTGTATTTATGAAGGTGCACTTGTAAATTGTAATGGACCTTGAGCGGATAGTTCTCTTCCTTAGGTAGATGAGGCATTTAAGATAGTTAATGTAAAGTAGATAGGAATTTAATTCTAGATTTGATAGCGTAGAGTCCAAGAGGGAAACAGGATATAGACACCCTCCTTTGTACCTTGTAACATTAGTGGAGCATGAGAATTATTGAGAGAATTCAGAAGAGAAGAGCATGTAGAGAAGTGTATGAAGAACACCCATGTACAAACATTTGAATTAATAGAAAGAGTTTTGATTCAAATTCATGGCTTGTGTTATTCTCTGTGTATCTATGTTAATATGCTCATGAATGTTTACTTCCTCTCATACATTTTCTTTTATATGTTGTGTATGTGATTTCATTGTTGGATTGAAGTCTGTGAGAACAAGGAGTTAGTTTCAATTGTTTCTCTATCTTGAACCAGAGAATTCCTACAAAGAGTGCAGTTGAATCGTCCGCAAGGAGTGCGTTGACATAAGGGTTCAGATAGAGGTAACTTTTGTTCTAAGTTCCCAGAAGTGTAGATTTGGCACCAGATATGTGCAAGGCGTGTGAAGGCTAGATGAAGTCTCAGAGTTGCGATTCTGAGAAAAGGGATTGAAAGATTTCTGCTGCAGGAGTGCACAGGATCGAAGGCTTCAACACATAGTCGTTGTTGAAGATTTGCCGCAAGGAGTGCGTGCAAGAGTTTCTTCGTGAGAGATTTGAAGTCATGAAAGATCAGGAGGGATAGACCTTCAAGTTCATTGAAGGGCCAAGCCAAAAGTTGTGCGTGAGTAGGTTGAAAGGAGAGTCGCAGATTTGTGCGCAGGGTGACGAGTTATGTGGAAGGGCACCTCGTCATTTCGTCTAGTTCATTTGGAAGGGACGGATGGTCGGTATTCTCCGAGGAGGATCTGTGAGTTACGGTGGATAGTTAGATATCCCAGGGGTGCGAGATAGTTACAACGCAAGTGTGGAGAGGTTCAAATCTCAGTACATATTGAGCCATTGATCCAAGCCAGCTAGGGCCGTTGGATCCATCGCGAGATCGACTATCAGAGTTTCATGAGAAAGGAGTGGAAGATTTGGTTACAGGAATTGCGATAGTGTGAGAAGCGATGTCCCAGGATTTACGTAAGTAGTGCATGGGCCACAACAGGGTGATGTTGTAGGTGACATGAGATATCGACGTTTTGGCGTCTCGGGCATCGAAAGTTGACAGAGGAGTTAATTGACCTCATGAGTAGCGAAGTCGCGAGGGAGCGATATCACGAGTTTCGGCGTTTCGGCACATCGCGTATCGGAGGTTAGAAAATCAAGTGTTTGGGGTCATGAGTCGTGAAGACGCGATAGAGAGAAGTCCCGACACGGTGAGAGAAAGTCAGGGTTGACCAAAGCCATCGGGTCTCGGGGATTCGAGAGCCCAAAGGTAGACAGAGAAGCCGTGAAGCCGCAATCCTCCGACAACTAAAGAAAAGGGGGATTGCATCGAAGAGAATCTGTGGGTAAGGAAGATTCCTGAAAGGAATCAGAAGAACCTTTGATGTTCTTCGGGCCGAAAGGAAAGGAGATCCTGTGAGAGCGGACGTGCTCCGAGGAGTGCGGCTGTGTCATTTTTTGTAAGAATCGTATGGAAACCCATTCTTGAGCCAAAAAAGCAGTTTTTACATGGAGCCTTGTTGTTGGAGGCATACCTACAAATAAAAGACTCAAGTACCTAAGGGTGGAAAAGGCATCTCAAGAGTGTTAGGAAATTAAACACTTCCACGCTAAACCTAATAAAAGAGGTGAAAAATGTACTATTGGCATGAAATATCCCAAACGGAGGTGAAATATTCCAAAGATACCATACATAGATCTTGTGTGGTTGTTTAAGGACTACATCACAAATATCATCCCTGATAAGTTTCAAATAGGGCCTAAGCACCTTATGTTCTTTGCTATACATTATGCCCAAAACTTGTGAATGGTGACCATATCCCACCCAAATTCCATGTATCCCTCAGAGAGGATATGTATGGTGGTTTGAGGCCTTGTTCATGGCCATTAAGATCAAGAATATTTATTTAGGGCCTAAAGCCCTTTATTTCCTCCCTTCTCCATGGTATAGGTCTTGAAACCCATTCTTTTTATTCAAAAAATACTAATGGTGCACATTTTCCCAAATAGAGGCATTTTTCATATTGCAACTATATTCTCAAATATTGGTGAGTGCACAAATGCAACTATATTGCATCTTATGAAACTATATGCAACTATATGCAACTTATGCAACTATATGCAACTATATTGCAACAATTTTGTATGCAACTATGCAACATGCAACTTATGCAAATTAAGTAACTTTATGGAACTTATGCAACTTTACACAACTTTATTGCAACTTATGCAACTATATGCAACTTGTGCAATTATATGACAACTATATGCAACTTGTGCAACTATATTGCAACTATAGGCAAGTAGGGGTGGCAATTTCAACTTTATGCAACTATATGAAGGATAGGTGTGGCAATTTCAACTTTATGCAACTATATGCAACTGTGTTGGTACCAAAAATGTATATAGGCATGATAACTTATTTTCTTGTTTTAACGATTGTAGGTACCACCAAATAGGTATATGTTGGATCTATCTTCCTTGAGTGATGATCAACATATAGTAAGAGATTTTGAAAGTGAGACATGTTGTACTAGATCTACCAGTTCTAGATCAACTAGGTTGGAAAAGGTAAGGAAAATGAAATTTCTTATTTCCAGTGGAGGGTCATGTAATTATGATGCTGAGAGCATAGGTGACATTGAGTTTCCCTTGAGGTATAAACATATAGTGCAATGATGGGAACCTAAGGAGATACTTGAAGTGGACACATATTTCTTCATTGGTGGGAGGATGTATCGCATTGCTCCTTCGTCCTTACATGGATTGGGGTTATTTTCCATGGATGGCATAAAGGTCATCTATGGAATTGTAACTGAATTGATGGAGTATGTTGGACCATTATACAAATACAATCATTGGTTGATGTTGGTCCAATATACGCAAAGTATGCGGAGATACAGAGTTTCCACAAATTATATACAAGTACTAGATAAAAATCAAAATAAAATGGGAACTATGTATATTGATGGAAAGAAAAAATCTACTAGAAACATTGTGGTCTTTATAAATAGTACACGACTAGTGGCAACAACAAAGAAACCAAATTGCATATTTGAGGCATGCGAAGGAAATCGTATATTTGTATGTGCAACAAAAACAATAGTTCCAGGTGAATATTTGTTGATTGATTACAACTTAATATGAATAGGTGGAGGGGGTGCGACTATGGGGGTAAATATGTTACATACCATTCAACTCAATCTTTGATCAATCATTGTTGCAATTTATCACTGCAATATTTCAATTTTTTACTGCATACATTTTTTATAATTACTTTCATAACTCTTGTTTATTAATTTATTGTCTCAACATCTATCCAGGGTGACCATGGAAATGCACCCACTTCGCCTCAACATGTAAATGTTAAATACAGTAAAAAATTATGACTACAACAACTAAATTTCAGAAATTTCATTATTTTTTTTTCTGCTATTATTGCAATATTTCATTTTCTTAATGTTACAGGTGAATTTCATAACTTTTATTGATTTATTTATTGTGTCAAAATCTGTCCAGGGTGACTGTGGTATAAAATCACCTGCTACATCTCTCTAGAGTGACCATGTAAATGAACCCACTATGCCTTAGTAGGTAAATGTTAAATACAGTAACAACTTATGACTAGAACAACTAAATTTCTGAAATTTCATTATTTTTTTTTTTTATCACTGCAATATTTAATTTTCTTAATGTTACAGGTGAATTTCATAACTTTTATTGATTGATTTATTGTGTCAACATCTGTCTAGGGTGACTGTGGTAGAAAATCACCCGCTACATCTCTCCAGGGAACCCACTGTGCCTCA
>ML785732.1:192362-221283 GCA_009831015.1 Picea engelmannii
CACCCAAATTTTATGGCCCTTACACAGTTCTAAAGCGTGTGGGACAAGTCGCATATCAGTTAGCTCTGCCCAGTCAGTCGAAGCTACATCCTGTTTTTCATGTTTCATGCTTGAAGAAGGTGATTGGAACCAGGTGCAAAATTAAAACCAACCTTCCAGAGTTAGTTGAAGAAGGATCCATTTGGCTACAACCAGAAGTAGTTTTGGACCAGAGGGAACGTCGCCTGTGTCAGAGAACCATCAAGGAAGTGCTAGTATAGTGGAAAGATATGACTCCAGCAGATGCCACTTGGGAACCAACTACCATTCTACAGTAGTTTCCACACCTCAAGCCTTGAGGACAAGGCTGTTTTTAAGGGGGTGGACATGTTAAGGTCCTAACCCGCACATAGGTAGATCAATGTATTTGGATGTAATAAAGGTCAATATTAATAAGACCTTTCAATAAAATAGAATAAGGCGGATGTAAGAAGACCTAATAGAAGCTTCCTCTTCTAGAAGGATCTTCCTCTAGATGCTTGTCTTAATAGACATATTTAGTATAAATAAGGGTCAAGGGTATGAAAAACCTAGCTTGGATATTATTGTAACAGAGCGTTGCTCGACTGGAGGTTTCCCCCTCGAAGAGGCCTGTGAACATTGCTATCTTATTCAAAGTGCTATTTCTGTTGCTATTTTGTATATCATTTCTGTGTATTGTGAAGATTATGCTAGATATTTTACTGTTATTCTGTCATTTCTAGAATTTCATTTCTATTCAGCATATTTTATATATCTGGTATCTTGCATTCTGGTTGATAGTGGAAGCACCCATAATTTTATTCATCGCCGCATTGCCCAAGAAACTCATTGCTACATCCATGCTGTCAACAATTTCCAAATCATGATTGCCAATGGTGGTTCCATGAAATGTGGAGGGAACTTTGAAAATGTGTGTCTCCAAATCGGTGACTACCACCTAAAATCCCATATGTTTGCTATCGACATGGGTGGTTGTGGCATTGTATTGGGTGCCAACTGGCTAAGAACTTTGGGTCCCATTCTCATGGATTTTAAGGCATTGACCATGCAATTCGACTAGGAAGGCCACCAATATAAATTCCAAGGAATCACTGTTGGTTCACCTGAGGTCATTAGTTCCCATCGCATGGAAAAGCTACTCAAAAAAGGTCATTCTAGTGTCATTGCCCAACTTCATTCCATCCAAGAAACAGAGACACCCCTGGTGCCGCATGACCTCCAAACTCTCCTTTCTAAACATCAAATGGTATTTTCCACTCTCCAAGGACTCCCTCATTCCCATGGTGTTCATGATCATTCCATTCCCCTTGTACCTGGAAGCCTTCCTCCCAATATCTGTCCATATCGCCACCCCTTTTCAAAAAACAATGAAATTGAGAAAATGGTCCAGGAACTCCTTAATGCATGCATTATCAACCCTAGTATGAGCCCTTACTCTTCTCCTGTAGTCATGGTCCTGAAGAAAGAAGGTTCTTGGAGAATGTGTCCTGACTTCCGTGCCCTCAACAAACTGACCATTAAAGACAAATTTCCCATTCCTATCATTCATGACCTCCTGGATGAATTGAGTGGCACCCAATTCTTTACTAAACTTGATATTTTCTTGGGCTATCACCAGATATGTATGAAAGAGGCAGACATTCCCAAGATGGCCTTTTGCACTCATGAGGGCCACTATGAGTTTTTGGTCATGCCCTTTGGCTTGTGTAATGCCCCCTCCACCTTCCAAAGCCTCATGAATCATGTCTTCTGTCCCTTTCTCCATCATTTTGTCTTAGTTTTCTTTGATGATATCCTCATCTATAGAAAAACCTGGACATACCATGTTACTCATGTGGATCATGTTCTCCATCTCCTCTCCCAGCACCAACTTTTCCTGAAACAGTCTAAATGTGATTTTGGTGCCTCATAAGTAGAATACTTGGGTCATCTAGTTGGCAAGGATGGCGTTAGGGTGGATCTGAAAAAGATTGAAGCTATGCAAGACTGGACGCACCCAAAGACTCTCAAAATCTTGCATGGATTTCTGGTCTTAACAGGGTATTATAGCAAGTTTGTTAAGAACTACAAAAATATTGTAGCACCTCTCACTGCTCTCCTAAAAAAGAACTCTTTCACTTGGACTCCAGCCACTACTCAAGCTTTTCAAACCTTGAAGATGGCCATGTGCACCACTTCGGTTCTGGCCCTTCCTGATTTCACAAAGACCTTTATGTTGGAATGCGATGCCTCAGGGAAAGGAATCGACGCTATCCTTATGCAAGAGGGTCGACCTTTGGCCTTCACCAGCAAGAAACTGTCTGAAAGGAATATGGGAAAACCCATTTATGAAAAGGAAATGTTCGCTATTATGCATGCCATTGATTTGTGGCGCCCTTATCTCTTTGGGTAACACTTCCAAATTAAGAACGACCATCAAAGCCTCAAGTATTTTCTAGAACAACGCATTTCTTCCCAGGAGCAACAAAAATGGGTGACTAAGCTCTTTGGTTATGATTATGAGATAATTTACAAGAAGGGAAAAGACAATGTAGTGGCGGATGCACTGTCCCAAAAATATGAAGATGTAGGATCCCTTTTTTCCCTTTTGTTCATTGTACCCGATTGGCTCCAAGATGTGCACCAAGAATGGCTTCAAGATCCCAAAAGTTCACATCTGATCCAGCAATTGTAGACCAAGGCTCCGGCTCCCCCAAGGTACTCTTGGCTCTAGGATGAGATTCAATACAAAGGCCATTTTTATTTGAGTAAACAATCAAATATTAAATCCACGATACTTTTTGAGCTTCATGCTACACCCACAGCGGGGCACTCACGGTTCACCAAAACATATGACAGGGTCAAACGTTCTTTTTTCTGGGATGGTATGAAACAGGAAATCCATAATTTTGTCACTGAATGTGAGGTGTGTCAACACAACAAGGGAGAAATAGTCAAATCTCTAGGCACACTACAACCGCTTCTGATTCCACCTGCTATTTGGAAGGATATCTCTATGGACTTTATTACCGACTTACCCAAATCCAAAAATAAATCAGTCATAATGGTGGTTGTGGATCGCCTTTCCAAGTATGCTCATTTCTGCGCTCTTCAACACCCATTTACTGCATCCACGGTGGCTCAACTTTTCATGGACCAGGTCTTCAACCTTCATAGCATGCTGTAGTCTATTGTTTCTGATTATGACCCAACTTTCACAAGCAATTTTTGGCAAGAACTATTTAAGCTACAGGGCACCCAATTGCATCTCAACATAGCTTATCATCCCCAGATTGATGGTCAAATGGAAGTTGTCAACAAGTGTTTAGAAAAATATCTGACGTGTTTTGCCTCTGAAAAACAACATCAGTGGGCTCAATGGATACCCCTAGCTGAATGGTGGTACAACACTTCCTACCATACAGCTACTCGCATGACTCCTTTTGAAGTGGTATATGGATAGAAGCCACCTTCAGTTCTCTCATACTTACCGGGTACCTCGAAGGTCCAGGCGGTTGACCAAACACTTACAATTTGAGAGGATATTCTTTGTACTCTTAAAGAGAACTTGGTCATGGCACACAATCGCATGAAGCAACAAGCAGATCAAGGTCTCTCTAAACGTCAATTTGCAGAAGGGGATCAGGTGTTTCTATGACTACAACCATACAAGCAAACTTCCCTAAAGGCTGAGCATTGTCAGAAGCTAGTGCCCAAAATTTATGGTCCTTATACAGTTATCAAGCATGTGGGAGAAGTCACATATCAGTTAGCTCTGCCCAGTCAGTCGAAGCTACATCCATTTTTTCATGTTTCATACTTAAAGAAGGTGATTGGAACTAGGTGCCAAATTCAAACCAACCTTCCCGAGTTAGTTGAAGAAGGATCGATTTGGATACAACCAGAAGTAGTTTTGGACCAGCATGAGCATCTCCTGCATCAGAGAACCATCAAGGAAGTGCTAGTCCAGTGGAAAGATACGACTCCAGTAGATGCCACTTGGGAACCAACTACCATTCTACAATAGTTTCCACATCTCAAGCCTTGAGGACAAGGCTATTTTTAAGGGGGCATACATGTTACGGTCCTAACCCACACATAGGTAGATCAATATATTCGGATGTAATAAAGGTCAATATTAATAAGGCCTTTCAATAAAATAGAATAAGGCAGATGTAAGAAGACCTAATAGAAGCTTCCGCTTCTAGAAGGATCTTCCTCTAGATGCTTCTCTTGATAGACATATTTAGTATAAATAAGGGTCGATGGTATGAAAGCCCTAGCTTCGAGATTATTGTAATAGAGTGTTGCTTGATTGGAGGTTGCCCCCTTGAAGAGGCCTGTGAACATTGCTTTCTGAATCAAAGTTTTATTTGATTTGTTGTTCTTATATCATTTATGTGTTATTGTGGAGATTATGCTGGATATATTGCTGTTATTTTGCCATTTCTAGCATTTTATTTTTGTTCTGCATATTTATTATATCTGGTATCTTGCACACATATACATTATATTAAATACCTTCAATATGAGTAACTTATTCTTATCTAAGGTAAGCAAGGAGATCTAAGTCTAATTTCAGAGGGAAGATGAAGTGAAGAAGGGAGAAATTCCAAGGGAGGATGAATTCTTGTGATGATGTGTTCTAAGGTATGTTATTTAAAGGTCATCTTACCATTTTATTTATAATGTTTTTTTATAGAATGAATCCAATAGCTAAAATTAGAGGTTGTTGAGAAGATATATCAAGTTACTTGTGGTAAAAAATATTTATTATGGATCGTTGTATGTTTAGATATTCTACTCTATGGAATATAGGGTTTTTGGCTAGTCCTGAAACTAGTCTCAAACAGTTTTTCTGAGTAACACAATTATAACTTCTTCATAGGGGATAAAAATTATGTGATACCAATTGCCTTAGAAAGATAACACTATGTAGTATTATGTATGTAATTTTCAGAATCAGATATCAAATATTGAGTGCAAGGCACACTGTACAAGTTCGGTCTCCATAATAGGCTAAAATTCAGGAACATTTGCCATTTTCACTATAGCATATGTGATAAGAAGTTTTATACCATGAAATTTTGAGAAGATGGAAGAAATATCTCAGATTATATGTGGTTAAAGTTTCATACCTTTATTCATTATAGGTACAGAGTTATTCTTGTTTAAAGTTAGGGTTTTTGACTAATCCAAAATTAGTCTCGTGAGATTGAGGTAAAGTTTGATGAAGATGTTATTCTCTTGTTGCTAAAGTAGAGAAAGAGATATAGGTATGTAATGTTGTGTATTAGTTCAGATACATAATTAGAGATATGCTTGTGTGTTAGTTTTGAGGCTTATGCTTATGTTTATCGTACATGCTTGAGGCATGTCTTGATGATGATGGTACATGATATGGTACACCTTTTTGATGATATGATACATTGTTAGAAGTATATCTTGGATATCTTGGTATTTGGTTTGGTATATATCATGGTGATGTTATTTTATGATATCACCATGGATAATCTTGGTATATATCATGGTGATGTTATCACCATGGATATCTTCTCACAGTAAGCAAAATTCACCAAATATAAACCAGAGTAAAATTCCATGCAATTATATTTCACCATTTATCACACCAATACAAAAGATAAGAACATTTATCTTATACAAATATGAAACCCACTGCAGAGGACAAACATTCATCCCAACCATATCCTTGTTGTTCAAATTATCAATAGCAAGACACCCCCAAAAGGGATATGAACCCATAATAAATGAAGGTCCCTAAGGCTAGATAATGTCTCCCTCTCACTATCAAAATTCATAGCTAATTCCAATTCATTAACTCTCTTCCCCTCAACCTGAAAAAACCAAGGAATGGAATCCCCCTTCTTTTCTCATAGTCCCTCGGGCCTTTCCAATCCCCTCCAAAGCTTCCAACATAGTTTGGATACGAATTTACGTGTTGGGAATTTACAAATTCTATAAGTGCAATAGAAATTCGCCCAATAGACAAAAGGCCCTTCCTTGACAAATTTTGAATAAATCGCTACTCCCAGACACTCAACTACCTCTTTCTCCATGATATTACATCTCCAAATAGTATCCAAACATTCCCAAAACACATTCCTTCAAGATTCAACACACAAAACTCCATTGTTGGCCAAAAAACTCCATGTAAAAATTGTCTCCATGTAGAAACATGAATGCATAATTCTAGTCTCCCCCCATATGAATTCCCTCTCTTTATCTTGCTTCCTTGACTTGAAATATTCCTTAGGCTAATTGTACTCAACCCACATTCTCTCAATAACTATGGGAAATGACTCTCACACAAAACCTCTTACATGAATTCAATGATTGGGCTCTAGAACACTCTACAACTAATGGAAGGTTCATTCTAAGGATAATTTAGAGAAAAATCAGAAATGGTTTTTGGTTTAATAGATATAGGTAAATATTCCCATTGGATTCCTATCCTCTCTTTTCGATACTTAACCCACAAATATTCATCTGTGTCCATCTACATTTGGCAATATAGTTTATTCATAATATTCAATTTACATCATTTATGTATTACATCGGTTTGTCTCTTGATCATATGTTATAACTACAATATACATCACTTGGATATCAACCATATATGACATATACAATATATATCACTTGTTCAAGGTTTGAAAATGGGTACGTTACATTCCCCTCCCCCTACAAACTGCACCATCCTTAGTGTAGATAACCAAACAATTTACACATTGCCATATATAAAAACATTATATCAAAATACTTGATAATTTTTCAACTTAATGACTCACGCAAAAATTCCAACCAACAATTCTCATTTCCCCTCAATCCATACATCGGCTCGATGGGAAATATAATAATTTTGTCTCCAGGAACTTTAACTACCAAAATGAATTCTTCATTCACTTATGTAGAAATGTACATTTAGTTTTCTTCAAAATTTTCAAAATTTTGAGGGTATGCTTCTCACATGGATTTCGCGTGCTCCCACGTAACATCTTCATGACTATAATAGGTCCATTGAATATTTACCAAGCCAATGGATTTGTTCCTGAGAAATTTTACTTTCCAGTCCAATATGCGTATTGGTTCCAACCGGAAATCCCCTTCGTGTTCCACATGGATCACATTCCAATGAATCACATGATTAGGATTAGGTAGATAATTTTTTAATAAATACACATGAAACACGTTATGAATTTTCATGGATGCAGGTAATGTTAGTGTTGGTCATACTTTATTCTCTGGTTGGTGTTCTCAACCTATCCATCTAATTTATTGACCCAAGTTTCATGTCATTCAAGTTTCCAACAAAGCTTCTAAAACTATCGACCCTCCTGGTAAACCAGAAGGAAACACATTATATGGAATGCACTACACAGTCTCACCAGAGATAGATTTAAATGGGTGGTTGTAAGAATCAGTTGTTTATAGCCTAGGATTGAGTATGGGATAGGGGTTTATCAACTAGATCCATGCACTATGAACTATGAGGGTAATCTACCTATTCCTTATGGGTACACATTCCCATTACACAATTTACTTCCCAAGCAACATATTTGTGTTCCATAACAATATATTAACTCATTTATTAAGCATAACAATAACCTGTTGAAAGAATGTAAAGAGATGCATACATTCATCACATTACATAGTTATTACCGTGGTTCACCCCCTCCTAGGATACGTCCACAAATATTTGGCTCTTGGCTCTTTTATTATGGCAGTTCTGCATTTTCGATGCCGCACGCTTACAATTCCCCTCTTATGGGTAAGATATAGATTAGGAAAACTAGATCACACCAGGATCTATAGCCTACGAACTAATCCTCATATCTACCTTCTCTCCTTTATTCTAGCTCAACATCTTACAAAAATGGTACATAGTAGTATTGCATAATGCATCCGCTCATGCATAACTATAGTAAATGATGGGATAACAATACTAACACCCCAAGATAATACACAACTTTTCAATACAAAATAGGCGAACCTCTACCTGATACCTACGTATCTATATTTATACATTTCAGCCACTTCGGTCATTTTACAAAGAATTACGAAAAACCCTAACCCTACCAACGTTAGGTATTCCTCCCATGCACGCATGTTGTTCTTCTTCCAGCTGTCACTTTCCTTGTGCACGCTTTCTTGCATGCGTGCATGCTATTCTTTCTCCAGCTGTTACTTCCATTTCTACAGGCTATCTTTCCCATGATCATCCTTCTTTCCACTTCATGTTGGTGCCAATAGGCCTCCAACACTGACATGTGACTCGTCCCGAGTCACCTAATATTTTTTAGCTCCCTCGATCTCCTCGGTGATTGTCTAGAACTTTTCCTTCAACTCTACTTATTTTTTCAGTGCCTGGACGATCTTCTCCTTAATGGTATCCATGACTTGAACTGCCACTTCGTCACTCAGTAATCCTACACACTCTATTTATTTTTTTGTAATCTATTTTCTAGCTCCTTCTGCCTGTGCGAGTACTTCTGCTACCTGTTCCTGCAATGGTTCTATTTGAGCCTGACACTCTTGTTTCTGCATTTGTGCAGTGATAAGTTCTACCTGCATATTATTTATCTCTTGCATCCCTTTGAATTGTTCTAGGATTGACATGGTCTTATGCCACTGTTTGAGTTCTTGCATCATTGCATTGATCCTCTCCTCTTCCTTGTCCCAGCGTTGGACCTGCGGATCCTCCTCCATCCTTGTCCAAAGTTGTGATGCTTTATCGAACAATTTTGTTGTTGTGCTAATCTGTTGCTCTATATCCTACAGTTGCATCATTGATTCCTTGTTCCTTTTCTCCTTTACTGTCGGTGGAGTTGTTGGTGTGAGTTTTTCTTAGAGACCCTTGATCTCCTTCTGATATCGATCAATTGACTTTGCAATTTGGTCAATCTTTTCTGCTGCTGGGAGTTCTTTTCCTTGTGCAGTGCTTGTAAGTTTTCCAAAAAATTCTCCCACTCTTTGTTCCAGTTCGTTCCCACGTTATTTCTCCTCTTGAGTTTCATATTTGGCCTCCTCACAATATTTTTCCAGCACTTCCTGCTTCTTTGTTGCTTGTTGTAGCTTGACTAAGTTTTTATGTGCCCAAGACTGCATTTCATGGTCAATGCTAACCTGCAATTTGTATATTTCACTTGATGGAATCCACGTAAAGACCAATTGGATGTGGTCCAAATCCTTCAGTGGTGTATGTCCCACGATTTTGTCCATTCGCAACATGCTAGGTTTTATGTAGACCATTGCATGTGCGTGTGGCATTGGAAGGATTGGATCTCGCTCTTTTACCTCCACTCTTTCATTGGTCTGTGTTGTCGATGGCTCTATGCCTCTGCTACTACTTACTCTTTGGGCCTCCTCGCGTGTCCTGAGGAGCTGTCCCATTTCTACCATCTCATTTTGCAGTTTATCCCTGTGATGTGCTACATGATCAAAGTCTTCTCCTAGACAGCCCTGGACCATTCTGACGATCATTTCTCCATCGTCCCTCGTGATCATATAGTTCGTTGATGCTCATTGAACCTTCAATTTCTTGCATGCACCTGCTGCCTATACAACCAGTCTCTTACTTCCCCCTGGTTCCTTTGTGATGGGATTTGGGGCAGTCTCCTATGCTCCCTTAGCTTGTTTCGATTGTCCATTGGTCTCTTTTTGCCCCATCTGGGTTCCTATCTACTTTGACCCTTTGCCTGCCTGAGTCGACTTATTTTGGCCCGTCCTTGGTTTCTTGGGTACTGGGATTTGCGGAGGTGGTTTTCCGCTTGCGCTGCCTCTCCTTTTTTTTTTCTTTCCGGTACTTCCCGGGGAATGGATGGGGTTCTCCATTCATGAGGCCATTCATTG
Source organism: Picea engelmannii (assembly GCA_009831015.1). NCBI lineage: Eukaryota > Viridiplantae > Streptophyta > Pinopsida > Pinales > Pinaceae > Picea > Picea engelmannii. The sequence goes on from ML785732.1 coordinate 202,233, forward strand.
ATGACCATGTTGATGTCACCCTCTATGATGCAGTAGTGCATCTGTAGCCACTGTTTATTTGGATCATGCCTTGGTTATATCCACATGGCTTGATGTGTAGCCTAGAAGTTAGTGATGTCCCCATATCGCATGATAGATTATAGTGTTATTCTCCATGATCGGCTGATAACTTCCTGTATGTCCCGTAGGTATGCTTCAAATATGATTCCATTATCCCTCTTATACCTGGCCTGTGGCCCATATTTTAGTAATAGATATCTCGCTCCTGCTGGTTGTGGTCTAGTACAAAAAATTACGTACTCTCATTCTTGCCATCCCATGAAGGCTATGAAGGTGAGAAGCCACAAGTAATGCAATTTTGTATCGAGGTCCTACGCATCCTTGCAGTCTACTTGGAACAAGTTTAATAGATAAGGTGCCTAGCTCATGGAGGTGCCTTCTGCGCACTGAGCTGCAACTTTGATGACTCCTACTAGTACTTCGTCTTTGTGGAATTTTCTTAACAATTTACAGAATAAGATATTTGCGCCCAATTGTGTTGCTGCATTATTAATCCGTTTGATTATAATGCCTCTTGTTCCCCTAGCGGTACCATATTTCTTCTTCATTTCCTCTTTTAATGCTTTCTCCTTGGATTTATCATCCAAAGTTAGCGCGGGATCCATGCCCTGACTGGGTAGTCCTGTTATCTGCGCGATAAGTTCAATAGTTATGGGGATGGGTTTGTCTAGACATAAATCCCCTCCGTGTGTGACTACTAGTAGTTGCTTGGTGCATCCTATCATGTACTGGCCTATGCCATAATGTGAAAGTTTTAGAAAACCTAAAATACTTGTTCTATCCAGTCCAACTGCCCACTGATGTGGCTAACTGACCATTTATCCAAGTTGGTTTACCACTATGTTCTACATAAAATCCCTCAGTGCAAGTTCCAGGTACTTGGTTTCATCTAATACGTCATGGTCGGAATACTTGAGATTCCCAACGTGACCCAGTAGCTGGAAGTCTACCTGTACTCCATCTGGTATGCATGGTAGAAAAATTTATGTTGTCGGCTTCTTGTGAGGTGAGCTCAGTATCTGAGCTTTGTCTTCCTACTATGGTGGTTGGTTCAAAGTTACTGTAACTGTCGATTGCTCCCCTGTAAGCTACTTTGTCCAAGCCAAGGTAGTTCCAATGGTCTCCTCTGTTGGTTGACCTAGCATGGGTATCTGTGACTTGTCTAGTTGCAATGTTGCTCCCATATTCTGTGTCATTTCGTTAACTTCCACCACTGCTTTAGTTCTTTCTAGTTGCACTTCTAGTTGGGTTTCTGCTTCCTCATTCTGAGGCTCATGCGCCGCTGCTAGCGTATCCTCTTTCATGGCCTCTTCTTGTGGTTGTTTAATCTCTTCCAGTATCAATGTAGAGTTAACCCGTATCATCTATGGGGATGGGATCTCATCGATATCAAGGATCTTTGGCTATTTCTCCTCGTTTTCTTCCAGTGGTCCCTGTGACCTAGTTTGAACCCTGGTCGGTCTGGCTGTCTGGCCTAGTTCTACTGGCTTCGGTGGTTCCATAGTGGTGACTATTTAAATTTTTCTAAGTTTGGATGAATTTGGTGAGTGTTGTGGTCTCTCTCTGTCTATTCTGGCTATCGTGGCTCTCTCTCTATTCTCCTTTCACGAATAGACTAGTTTCTTATGTGCTCGCGTGCTATATGGGCTTGTCATGAACCTTGTCGAGGATGCTTCATCCATGATGTGATTAATGCACCATAATGATGGGTTTAATGCATCTGCGGAAGTTTCATACTTGCCATTATGCTTACTTTTTCGTTTCCTATTGGCGTGTTTAATGTGATGTTCCATCAGTCATTTCCATGCCTTAATTTCTCTTAATGTTGTCCTGTCATCCTGATTTTTCTGACTTTCTGTTTCCCGCTCATTTTTCTTTGGTATGTAAGTGTTGTCCTTGAATTTTTTGAATACGTTTTTCAAATTTTATGTGGATTTTCTATCTCTAGCATGCTTCAAGATTTTTAGTTTTGTTTCCTCTTTCTGTTCTCTGTTTTGATTTTTGATTTTTCTGGTTTTTTTTTCTTTACTGCACGGTTGGTGGTCGACTATCCTTGTACATCTTCAGTCGGCTCCCATTGATCATTCCTATGAGGTCTTCACCTGCTAAATCACTTAACTACACAACTCCTCTGTCTATTATAGATTTTACCTCATATGGTCCTAACCAATCCATTCTCAGCTTTCTTGGGTGCTGAAATGATTTGCTTTCATAGAGAAATACTAGATCTCCTTCCTTGAACGTATTCTTCTTGATGTGTCGATCATGCCAAGCTTTGTCTCTGGATTTTTGCACTTTTTGATGGAATCTTGCCAGGATTCGGTCTTCCTCCATTGACAATAGTTGATTCAGTCTTTTCTGTATTGCGCCTCATTCGGTCATTTGTGTTATAGCTGCTACGCGTAAGCTGGGTACTAAAAATTCTAATGGCAACTGATTCTTTTCCATAGACTAGTTTGAATGGTATGTGCCCTGTCAAATTTTTCCATGTCATCCTATACGCCCATAATACTGCTGGTACTTTGAGGTCCCAGTCGTCTCTGTTGACGTTACATATCTTTGTCAGTGCGTTCTCTAGAATTTTCTTCAAGGCCTCTACTGTGCCATTTGCTTTTGGATGATATGGTGTGATTTTATGGTGGTGAACTTCAAACTCTTCGAGCATTGCATGGATGGTTCTATTTATGAAGTGCGTTCCTTGGTCGCTCATCAAAAATCTTGGGCACCCAAACCTAGTAATTACTTGTTCAAATAAGAAGTGTGGACTTGTCTCTACACTGCAGTCATTTACTGGTGGGACTTTCGCCCATCTTGTTAGGTATTTCATCGCCAGGATGATGTATCTTTCCCCTGTTCCTTTCTTTGGTGGATTAATTGGTCCCACAAAGTCTATTTACCATTTATCAAATGCATGTAATGTCACTTGCGGTCGTAACGATATATTGTCCCTTTTGTTGGGTTTGTCTACCCTTTGGCAGACATCGGATCTCTGACAATACTCTTTCAAGTCTCTGTGGATAGTTGGCCACCATAATCCTGCGTGGAGTACCTTCTGCACAATATATTTTCCTACATAATTCCCTCCTACCATTCCCTCGTGGGATTCTGCTAAAATTCTTGGTCGTTCGTGCTCTAACATGTACCTTCGAAATATGCTATCTGTGCCCATCTTGTATAGATGTCCTACGATCATCTGATAGTAGGTCGCGCAGACTACTAGGTTCTTCTTATGCATGATGGTATATTCTTGCGGTGCAGTACCTGTGATCAAGTACTGGATGATCTCTGTGAAGTAGTCATCAACAATATGTACTGAGAATAACTGTGCATCCAGAAAGTTGTCTTCTAAGTTTGTGGGTTCTTCTTCATTTGTGACCCATGATAGGTGGTCAGGTCATGCATTTAGTTTTCCTAGTTTGACTATTACTTCGAAGTCAAATTATTGAAATAACAATAACCATCGACAGATTCTCCCCCCCAACGCTAGCTTGTTGACTAGGTATTTTAGGACCGAGTGATCTGTAAACATCTTAAAATGTTTTCCCAATAGGCAATGTCTAAACTTCTGCAGTGTGTAAACCATAGCTAGGCCTTCTCTTTCTTTCATGTTATAATTATGTTATGAGTCTGATAGTTTTCTTCTTGCAAACGTTATCGGGTGATCCAAGTCTCCAACTCCTAGTTGCGCTAAGATAACTCCAAGTGATATCGTTGATGCATTTACATGGACATGGAATGTCTTTTCCCAGTATGGAAATACTAATATTGGTGCAGTAACCATATTTTCCTTTATAGTGTCTAGACCATGTTGACATACATCATTCCCTTGGTACTTTGTATCTTTCCTTTGAAGATTTTCCATTGGTGCTATGATCTATGCATAACCTTTGATGAATGTCTTGTAGTATCCTGTGTGTCCTAACGTCGCTCGTAGCTGACATACTGTTTTTGGTGCTGGTAAGTTCACAATGATTGTGATCTTTTCCATATCCAATAGTAAGCCTTGTTTGCATACTATGTGGCCTAATAATATCCCAAACGGTGTTCCAAATATGCATTTATTGATATTCAGTGATATCTAGCACTGTCTGCATCATTCCAACATTAGTCATAACACTTCCACATGGTGTTTCAACAGATTGTAAACTGTCCAATCATCCAGTTATACTTCAAGAAACTGATGCATGAATTCCTTAAATGCTGCAATGACCACTCTGGAGAATATGGAGGGTGCATTCTTTAGTCCAAACGACATGATTGTGTACTGATAAGATCCCCATTCTATTGAAAATGTGGTCTTGTGTCTATCCTACTATGCTATCTTAATCTAATATTAGCCTGAGAATCCATCAGTGAATGAGTAAGCTTCATGTCCCCCCACATTCTCTAATACTTCATCCATAAATGGTGTAGGGAATGGGTCATGTAGGCATGCATCGTTCAACTTCCTAAAGTCGACGCATATCCTAATCCCTCTTCCTTGTTTATTGTCCTGTACTACCATCGGGCTTATCCATTCTGATTCCTCGACTAGTTTGATTATGCCAGCTTCGAACATCTGGTCGATATCCTCTTTAACTTTTTGTTTATATATGGGGTTCGGTCTATATGGTCGTTGTCTGATCGGTCTCGCTTCAGGTCTGATTGGTATATTCATCTCTCCCAGTTCTCCTGCTATACCCTTCATCTCTGTAAATTTTGTAGGAAACAAATTGTTGTATTCATGCAACAACTCTGTGATGCTTTATGCTATTGGCTCATCCCAGTAGTCTCCAATGCTGGTCATTTTTAGATGTTCAACTGTTTCGATGTTAAATTTATTTACCTTTATTGGTGTGGAAATCACCTTAGATTCTATGGGTGGTCCCTCCACATCTCTTTTGCCTTCTACTTCTTTAATCTAAATATCGCATGGGTCATATTCGTCTAGTGCTTCCTCCTATACATGGTAACATGATAGTAGTTACTTGACTGTCTACTTATTTTGCTATTGTTCTTCTATGATAGTTTATTTTTCTGGTTCTTTGATGAATATTACTCCTCTTATCCATTTAAGGGATGCATCTATGTTGGGGTTCTCATGCTCAAATGAGATAGTGACTGTGAAGTTTTGCTGCAATATTCACCATGTTGTAGTTCCTTTGTGAAATTCATGATCTGTGTACCAGTTCGCTGGTATGCCCTCTAAAGTATGTATGAAGTGATGAGGCCATTCCTTAGGTGGTGTCATTTTCCATAGCATTCTAGACACCTATAAGTGCTCTGATGGTGCTCGTTGTCCATCATAGTTCTTTTGTTTGTTGTTTTTTTGTTCCACGTCGAACCTTATGCGTAGTAATTGCTTACATTGATACCAGTATGTGATAGTATCCTTGTGTGGGCCCCACAATATTGCGGGTGTGGCTTTGAGTGCTAAATCCAGTGCTTGTAGCCTTTGGTTCTCTAACACTTCTTTTTCGTACTATGTCAAGAATGTTTCCAAATCATTTAGTCCATGGAAACTGGGTGGTTCTCTGATTTCTATGCCTATCCACTGTACTGCATGGTCTATTATTGCACATCTTATTGTGGATACCTTGTTTAGTCTCTGCTGCCAATTTTATAACCTGGTGTCTGAGTCTGTTGTGTAGGAAGTAATTCTCTACCAATTGAGTACCTCTTCTACAGTTGGGTTTATGTAATCCTCATCGCGCGCAGTTGTTATGTACAAGTGGACGATCTCCTCTAAGTCTAGGAAAGTGGGTTCTATGAACCTCTCCCCTTCTGATGGATCTAATGGTGCTATGACCCTGTAATCTCCATATTCAAATGTCGTTTTCCTTGTCTTCAAGTTAATTATGGCCTGCTTGTCAAACACCCAATCCATATCGAGTAGTGTCGGGTACAATTTTGTGCCATCTACTATTTTGATGACTTCAAAGTCTTCTTTAGTGCACACCCCATCAAGATCTATTGTTACTCCTTTTAGTCAAGATCTACCCCATTGAGTATCCCAATGTTGGATCTCCCATGCATTGTCAGGTCTTCTTTGGTAGTACATTCACTTCAAATCCTAGGTCTAGTATAATGTCTCCCATATTGAATTCCCCAATGTTAACATTTAGTCTAAATTCCCTACTTGTTCTTCTTTGGGTGTGTAGGTGATTGATGGTTTTTGGTTCTAGATTTTCGTCCATCTCGCTGCTACATTTCTCTAGTATGTTTTACAATATTTTCACAGATGAAGGATCACTTAACACTTTTATGCATGATTGCAAAAAGTATTTGATAGTACTTACTTGTCCCTTGGGTTGCATTCTGTGGGTATTACCCAACGATGGTGGCATTTTGTATTCTGGGGCTTCCTTAACTAGTTGCGTAGTTGAAGTCGACGTTGTGTCTACCCTCTGAAATTCTTGTCTGGCTTCCTTAAAAGTATCATTTTATTTAAGCATGTTGAACTTCTTCTTGGGGTTAGTGTTCTTCTTTACCCATTGGTTTTTTGTTGGTTCCTGTCAGACTACATCGTTTCCTATTTTTGTTCCTCCACAAGTGACTATATTGATGTTATGTTTGTCATCTCTTGCTTCAGCTGAAATCCATTGAACATTTTGATTGTTCTGGTTCCTCTTTTCCTGGATATTTACTAATAGTGTCAGACATTCCTCTCTATTGTGATCCAATTTGTGACAATACATACAAGTCGCTAGTGGTAGTGGACATTCTGGTGCGTAATGTCCTGGTTGTTGACAATTGTGACATGTGACTGGTCCTCTACCACGTCTAAAACCTCCTCTAGCTCGACCTCCTCCTCGGTAGCCTGTGAAATCACCTTTCGGAGTGTTATACTGTGGTTCCTATTTATACTGTACGGTATTGCACTGGGGTCATGCCGGGTTGAACTGGGGTTGCATGTTACTATAGGGTTGTTGCACAGTATTATACTGTTGTTGCGCAGTGTTGTATGGGGCTGTGGATTGGTTGAACTGGGGCACTACTTTCCTGGTCAACATTTTGGCATGTACTCTATATGCATTTGATGTTCTTTCCCTCATCAGCTCCATAGTTATGCAATATTTGTCGTCTTGGCCCACTAACTTACAAAAGGTGCAATATGAATTCTTTGGAACTGTCTGGTATTTTTGCAACATCGTGTAGTGGTAAGGCTCGTGACCCAGTTTCTTTCATATTCTGCACCATAATCCTACCTGTGGTAGTGGGTTTAGCATACCTGTTTCCATATACTGTACGAATGTTGGGCATTCGTTCTTGTCATTTCCTTCCATTATGCATGTGGTGCACTAAACGACTTCTCGTTTGTCCTTGTTCTTATTTTGGTTCAACTAAAATGTCAGATTCTTCAAATCCTCCTTCAATTCCTCAATATCTGGGTTCGTCTGCTGGTACTGGTTCTCTTCCAGTTGCAAGGATTCCTACAGATCCTCTACCTATGTATAAAACTTCTGCTGTCATAAGGGATATTTTAGATGTGGGATTAGTGAGTTGATAAACAAGTGTCGGTGTTGCATCTCGATCGTAAGGTATTTTAACTTCCCCTTTAGTTGCTTAAATCTCTGGTCCATATCCCATATAGAATCTCATGGTTTCTGTCTTATCTTGATCATCTTGTTTATGTATTGATCCTCTGAGCTCAGCTTCTGGAACTCATTAATCAACAACTTCTTAATGTCTTCCAGTGTCCTCATCGTCCCAGGGGCACTGTTTTTATCTAGAATCATGTACCAGTCTAGTGCGTGGTCTCTTAGTGTGATTGCTAACTGTGCGAGTTTGGTTTCTTCATCAATGATCTATTTTGACTCCCAAATATTTGCAAAAACGAACAAGTGCTTCTCAGGATATTATGTTGCTTCTCCTCGAAATTCTAGTAATCTGATAGTGGGATCGTGTCCTGCCATTCTAAATACTAAAATTATACCACTGCCATGTGGTGTAGATACTTGACTAATACTTCCTAAACTGGCTCCTCCAGTTTTTTCCCCTATGGTAGATGTACTTCTTGCTGTCAGACTTCCTCCTAACTTCGGTTTTCTAAACAATGTTGTTCTCTTTGGTGTATTAGTCACACATGGGTTTATGGGTGCCACACTGAAATTAATATGGATAGGATGGTTGCCTTCTCCTCTCGTTCTTGGGCCTCTTGTTTTCCTTTCATAAGTTGCATGCATGATTTCCTCAATCTAATCCATAGCTCAAAGATCCTCTACCTCTTCCTCGTCACTCAACAAGCCTTCCCTCGTGGCTATGACTCTCTTCTTGGTATTCACCTTATATTGGTAGGGTATTCTGCTACATGTCATTCCTGATGAGACCAATATCCACTGAAGTTGGTCGTCATCCATCAATATTGGGTCCAAGAGTTCCTCCTTCTTTCCTTTATCCGGGCCTTCTTCCATTTATCCTCTCTTTGTCAATGCTTCCCCCCTTCCCCCATGCACGCAGGGAAGTCTAGTTGTTTGATTCCATTGTCATTACACCTTTGTTATATAGAAATATTTTAATATATGTATATAGTGATCGAATGTACCTTCCTCGAGGTATACATAGAAATTCTCTCTCTATTGTGTTGTATGACTTTGCGGTGTCGACTAAAAACTCTGTGATGAAGCCTGCACAATACTGTCAAGCCAAAATTCAACTACGCGGGTGAATTTGTTGTTCACCTGCTATAACTGTTCAATATGTACTGGGTTCCAATATAGCTATTGGATCTGGTTCATCACGTGGTTATCTTTCAACCTTAGTATCGACCCCTGTGGTAGGTGGGGAAAATCACAGAAAAAAACTCCGTGTAAATTCGTAAACACGTATTCATCCAAATATTTGCGAGGTGTGATGCTAGGGTTTATATTGTCTTTCTGGGCAAACTCTAGCTCTTTAGTTCTCAACTAGCCTTCGATTTCTACTTTTGTGGGGTTCTAAGGTCTCAACATTCCCTTCTAATTGCTCATTGTTCTTTTGTTTCACTGATTCATTTCTCGTTCACTCTATTTCTCCTACTCAGTCCTCTCTTGTTCCTCTTAACACAACAACATAACCATTTATTGGTCATCCTTTATTCTCAGGTCGGTCTTCTCAACCTATCCATCTGATTTATTGACCCAGGGTTCATGTCATTTGGGTTTCCAACAAAGCCTCTAAAACTATTGGGCCTCCTGGTAAACCAGAAGGCAACACATTACAAAGAATGCACTGCACAGTCTCACCCAAGATATATTTAAATGGGTGGTTGTAAGACTGAGGTGTTTACCATCTAGGATTGAGTATGGGATAGGGGTTTATCAACCAGATCCATGCACTACGAAATATGAGGGTAATCTACCTATTCTTCACGGGTACACATTCCCATTACACAGTTTACTTCCCAAGCAACATATTCATGTTCCATAACAATATATTAAATCATTTATTAAGCATAACAATATCCTTCTAAAATAAAGTAAAGAGATGCATATATTAATCACATTACACAGTTATTACCATGGTTCACCCCCTCCTGGGCTACGTCCACAAAGATTTGGCTCTTAGCTTTTTTATTATGGAAGTTCTGAATTTTCGGTGATGCGCGCTTACAATTCCCCTCTTATGGGTAAGATCTAGATCAGGAAAACTAGATCACACTAGGCTCTATAACCTGCAAACTAATCCTCAGATCTACCTTCTCTCCTTCGTTCTAGCTCAGCAACTTACAAAAATGGTGCATAACAGTATTTCATAATGCATCCGCTCATGCGTAACTATAGTAAAAGATGGGATAACCATACTAACACCCCAAGCTAATACACAACTTTTCAATACAAAATAGTTGAACCTCTACCTGATACCTACGTATCTATATTTATACATTTCAGGATCTTCAACCATTTTACAAAGCATTACAAAAACCCTAACTGTACCGACGTTAGGTCTTCCTCCCATACACGTGTGTTGTTCTTCCTCTAGCTATTTATTTACTTGTGCACACTTTCTTGCATGCGTGCGTGTTGTTCTTTCTCTAGCTATTACTTTTGTTTCTGCATGCTTTCCTTCCCACGATCATGCTTCTTTCCACTTTATCCTGGTGCCAACAGTTAGAATGTATGCAATTAGTCCTACCTTTTCTAAGACCTCAAAAGGCCCACAATATCTTACTGCCAACTTTGATAAACTTCCTAGTTTCAACAATCTTCTCTTGGATTTAAATTTTAAAAACATATGCTCTCCCACTTTGAATTCTCCATTTGTTCTTTTTTTATTGGTATATATCTTCATCCATTTCCTTTAACAATTTTGGCCCAATCATGGATTTGTCTGTTGGATTATCGCAACTTACTAGTGTATTGCATTTTTTGCCATACAATGCTTCAAACAAGCTCATCTTTAATGATTACTTATACCAATTGTTGTATGCAAACTCAACCAAATGGATATATTCATCCCACTTAGAAGGCTTGTCCATTACATATATTCTCAACATATCTTCAATTATCCAATTAATTATTTATGCATATCCATATGACTTTGAATGATACGTTGTACTGAAATTCAAATTTGTCCCAAATCCCTTCAACAACCTATTCCAAAAAATGGAAGTGAAAATGGGATCTCGATACGACACTATTTCCTTAGGCATACCATGTACCTTAGCAATTTATCTGATATACATTTCTACAATAATGGTTTCCTTATGAGTTACTTTCACAAGGTTAAAATGTCCATCCTTTGTAAGCTTGTCCACCACTACCATGATGGAATCATTTTGCCTTGTTTTCCTAGGAAATTTAGTAATGAAATCAATAATAACAACTTCCCATTTCCATTTAGGAATGGGCAATGATTGTGTCAATCCCACTGGATGTCTATGCTCAACCTTTACCTTATGACATTCCATGCATCTGGCTAAATAATCAGTGACATTTTTCTTCATACCAGGCCAAAAATATTGGCATGTTACAGTTGTAAGAGTTTTCTGGTATCCTGGATGTCCAATGAATGACACATTATACATCCCTTTTAAAACTAAATTTCTCAACTCATGTGAATTGGGAACATAAAACATGTTATGAAATAAGAGGATTCCATCCTCTTCCAACTTCCAATATTTATATTTATATTGTATATCATTATATTTTAAGCTTTCTCTAACTTGCACATAATATTGATCTTTTGTCACAACCTCTTAAATTCTATCTTTTAAATTTGTCATGTATATACTAATGGTTGTAGCATTTGTTTTATGCACCATTATGTTGATTATATCATCCATCTTCTTCTCTTTTCCCTTTGTGTGCTTGATATCAAAGTTATATTCGTGACAAATTCCATCCATCTAGTTTTTCTAGAATTTAGTGTTGGTTATTCAAACAAATATTTCATACCACTATGGTAATGTCCTTAATTCAAATTTTATTCCCATAAGGTAACGCCTCCATATCCTTAAGGAATGTACTATGGCTATGAACTCCAAGTCATGTCTGGCATAATTTATTTCATGTTCCTTCAATTTTTTGGACTCATAACAAATTACATATTTATTTTGAATAAGGAATCCACTGATCCCTTCCTTGCATGCATCTGTGCACCCAACAAAATCCTCATCTCAATACACAACTTTAAAAATAGATTCACTTGTTAGAAATCCTTGAAGCACTTGAAATTTTCTTCACACTTGGCACTCCACTCAAACATTACTCCTTTCTTTCACAAAGATGCTATTGAGTGTGCAATATTGGAGAATCCTACAATGAATCTCCTGTAGTGACCAGTTATACCCATAAATGATCTAACCTCTGAAATGTTTGTTATTGCTAGCCAACTCTTGATTTCTTCAATATTTTATGGATCCACTGCTATGCCATCTTCTGAAACAATGTGACCCAAATAATGGATCCACTTTTGATAAAAGAAAATGAATTTACTTAATTTGGCATACAATTGGTTCTCTCTTAACACTGGTATCACCATCCTAAGATGTCACTCATGATCTTCCTCTGTCTTGGAACATATAATAATATAATCCAAAAATACAATGAGAAACTTGTCCAGGAAATCTTTGAACACCCCATTCATTAGACACATAAATGTAGCTAATGCAATTGTCAACCCAAAAGGCACCACCACAAATTCATAGTGTCCATACCTTGTCCTAAAGTTTGTTTTTCTAGTATCCTCTTCTTTTATTCTCACTTGATGATAGCCTGACCTCAAGTCAATATTGGAGAATATATTTTAACCTTTCAGTTGATCGAAAAAGATCATCAATCCATGGAAAAAGATATTTATTCTTTATTATAACCATGTTTAGTTTCCTGAAGTTAATACATAGCCTCAACGTTCCATATTTCTTCTTGAAAAAAAGAACCGATGCACCTCAAGGAGAAATTATTGGGTGTATGTACCATTTCTTTAACAACTCTTCTAGATACATTTTCAACTCTTTCATCTTTGGTGTTCTCATTCTATAGGGATTCTTGGATACTTAGGAAGCTCCAGGCATGATGTCAATAGAAAAATCTATATCCCTCTTTGGTGGAAATCCTGACAACTCCTAAACAAATATTCAAATTCTTTCAATACTGGATAATCTTCGAGACTTGGCTCCTTATACTTCATTGGATCTTTCATATGGGCTTCATATATTTGGCACCCTTTTCTAAAACTTATTTCCAGCTGCAATATTGGAATCTCTCAGATAGATATAGGCCTTGGAATACATTTTATTGTCCTTGGATTCCCCTCTTCATCAACATATGTGAAAACCATGTTATAATAATTCAAAACAAAACGATACTTTTCTATCCAATCCATACCAATCAAGAAGTCATAATACCCAAGAGGTATAATGTTGAAATATTCCTCCATGTTGGTTCCATTAATGTTTATAGGGAATTCTTTAACAAGTTCACTAATTCTTCTCTTGGTTCTAGTAGCTAATTGAACTAATCAATACTTTTCATGCTTACATTTATTCAATTTAAATACTTCAACTATATTTGGATCTTATATCTATGGCTATCTACGAAATCAATTAAAATAACTATGGAATGATTATCAATCCTACCTTACGTTTCAATCATGTGGAATTGATAGTGTGCTTGTCTATTTTCCAAGGCTAAATAGATCCTTGGCATGCTTTTTCCCACATCCTCTACTATATCCTTGTGTTTTATGCTATGAAAAGTATTCATTTTATCTCCTCGATGAGGAAAATATTTATACATGTGATCTCCTTCACATACCCAACACTTTATGGGCGATTGTCTTGGCCTCTTTCCTAAAGACACTTCCATTTTATGATCACCTTGAGATGGTTTCCCTAGTTGATATTATTGAGATCTATTTATGATGAAAGGTGGCTTGAATCCTTTCTTCCTTTGTTCCATCCTTCCTTTCTTATTTTCATCCAAGGCTTTTTGAAAAATTGGCCTTCCTCTATTATGATCATAAAAATACTTGGCGTTTCTTATGGATTATTCTAAATTATTTAGATCATCAAATTTAATTTTATCCTTGTAGAAGGATGGAAGCCCACTGAGGAACCTCTAAATTTTGACCTTCTCATCTCTAATGAAGCTCACATAGATGAGAAGTTCCAAGAACTTTCTGTCATATTCATGAATGGTCATGTTTCCAAGTTTGTGTTGAAACAACTCTTGCATATTCTTGTCATAAAATTTGTCTGACAAGTATTGTTGCTAAAAATATTTCTTGAAATCGTTCTAAAAAATTCATTTCTCATCAAGGTGCTTAACCTACTTCAGTTAGTCCCACCACATATATGCCTTTCCTTGAAGGTGGTATGATGCAATTCTAGCTTCTACATTTGATGAGTAGTTCTGCAGTTGGAAATATTTTCTCATTGCCAACAACCATGCTTATGCATCTTCACCTTTCTTGTTTTCTCCATCAAATGATGGTGGCTTGATTTTCCTCATCTCTCCTTGAAAATTATCTAACCAATGTCTCCTTCTTTGATTCCTGATGGGAGATATGCTTGGGATGCTTACTGACCTTGAACATGCATATGCTCTTTGGGCCGAGTGACCTAGGGAATGATGTTGATGCCTGCTAGTACTCCTTGACTGTCTAGATCCTCCATGATCAACTCTCCTATAATGAGACCTGGATACTTCCACTTTCCTGGAACTAGCTTCTTTCCTTGTGCTTGAATATTTGTTGACTTCCTTATGTAGCATATTCATTATTTTTAGTATATCCTCTTGATATTTCATGATACTTTCATTATCGACTCTATATATATGCACTTCTTTTTGCATGCTTCTCATAGTTACAGGATTATGCCTATCTCTTCTCCCATTAGAATCAGTCTCAACTTTACTCATGCTGACATCTAGACCTATGATTTATTCCTCATGGTTGTAAGACCCTTGTGCATCATCCATATCTCTAGTTCCCATATAGGAACTAAGGTTTTTATATTTAACTATGCAAGAATGTTCATGCAATAATTGTTGGTAGAATTAAGCATATTGAAAAATATTTATTAATTCGATTACATGTCATTCTTAATTTCATAACATTTGTACACATTCCTCATTATCAGTTCAGAGTGGAAAGTTACAACATTCACATGCTACAATTTCCACTTTCTCATTGATACAGATTTACTTTATTAATGTCTTATATGATTTTAGCATACAATTAAAAATTATCGGTGGATAGATTTCTTCTCCTCCTCAATATATTTCCAATTTCTATTTGTTTTCTCAATTCCGAGATTCAAGATGAAAGCTACGGTCTGAAGAAGTTTAGGTTGTTTTACCCAATTTATCCCTATATGTTATAGGTGTCTTATTTCACTCCCAACACATTTTTACAAACCCAGATCCCAAATATGACTCAATTGTTGTCTTCTATGGTTCATAACATTTTCATAGACTACTCTTGTGCCCCAAACAAACTTTTGAGCATGGATTTATGCCCCACATAAGTAAATTCGTGCCAAAATTTTATCCTTACTATTTTGGTCATAACTTTATCATATGAGCTCTTTTTCCTGCTCGGAATATCTCATTGGATAGCACTCTCCAAGTTATTTTATTGGAGATGTAGAGAAATTATGTACCTTGGTATACTCTATTTTTGTGGGTTTTGATTTTCGCAAGTTTATGACCTTCAAAAAACTTGAAAATTTCATATAAATTTGACTGTTTTACTGCTATAACAGTCTTTTAAATATGAACCATTGATCTTAAAATTGGAAGGAAGATGGAATGTTGATCCACTCTCCATCGATGCTTTCTTTTTTATTTTTTTTTGTAAATCCAACTTTATCAAAAATATTTGGACGTCCGATCATATTCCATCAACCATTCGCCCTCGCAATCAAAACTACTCATGAATCTCTTTGATGCTCAATCATCGACAATCGGTGATTGAATAATTTCCTTGAAAACCACTCACCTAAAAATCTCGTCGATCCCCTATCATCGAAAATCGACCATCCATTCATTGACGTGGTATGAAACGTCATCTTGAGGTATCAATTTCGCTAATGTGGCATGACATGTGGATGTTGATGTGTCATGAAATGTGGATGATGACATCATCATCGTCTCTTTCTTCATTGGCATTCGACCACTTCTCCTGGAAGGCTTAAATCACTCTACTAAATCTGTCAATGCCTGATCATCGGCCATCGATAATCGACGATTTCTCTTATAAAAATGAAAACTATCGTCAAACTCCACAGATCCTCAATTGTCATCCTTCAATGATTATAAATCCCCTTTGGATACATGAAACCTTCTTCATATTCTTCCGATCCCCGACCATCGGTCATTGGTGAGTTTTGTTGGTGAACTTTGACACTTAGAAATTTTAGCCAAAAAATGTCGATCCCCTACCATCTATCATCAACGATCAGGGACTTATTTGGTTGAACACAAATATTCACCCAACTCATCGATTCAACCATTTTCCATTGGTGAATTCTGCTGGTGAATTTCAATAGTCAATTTTTTTTTATCAAAATACAAGTGAATGTGGGCCATTGATCTCTCACTCAAGATGATCTTGGACATCAATTCTAATATGTCCTTCCAAAAAACCAAAATTAATGAAGATCGTTGAGCTATCTCATTTATCCAACCATCAAAAATAGATCATGGATATTGATTTAATCAACCTTCCAAACGATTGATAGCTTACAAAGTTTTAAATTTATCAAGGTTAATCTCAAGCATAGATTTACCAAACTGCTTGTAAATCTAGAGTGGCCATTAAAATTTGAAATTCGACCTTATGGGTTGAATTTAACTCTACAAATTTACCAATTGATTCCATTAAGCACCTCAAACATTACTGGGTAATTCAAAACTCGAATTTTCCCATGAATTTGGGGATTTTCACTATGGTTCTTCACCATTTCCCCCCAAATTCGCTCAAACCAACATTTGTAACAATGCATTTACTCAAATTATCACTGGTTCTTGGCCCATATGGGTCCAGTGTTGAACCAAAATCTCTGATTCCATATTGTAAAGTACCCATCCCCCAACTAGATCACTTCATTGTTAAAACAATTCAATAAAGTTTCTGATACTAAATCTAAATGCGTAAAATAACACACAACATGACATTTTAGTTCATTCAACTATCCATACAAATAAAAAATGTAAATATAATCACTCTTATGGTACACAATAGTAACTAAATACATACAACATTATTCAACCATAAAATAGAGACATAAATGCATATTTTTGCTCACAGTAAGCAATATTAACCAAACATGACCCAGAGTAAAATGCACAAAGATTATATATCACCATTTAACACATCAATACAATAGACAATAACACTTATCTTATAAAATTATGGGACCCGCTATATAGGATAATTTTTCCTCCCAACTGTAGCCTCCTTGTTCTAGTTCTCAACAACAGGACATCCTTGAGCTAGGGCTACGAATCCACAAGAGATGGAGGTCCCTAAGGCTAGCTAATGTAACCTTGTCACAGTTAAAACTCATAGCTAATTTCAGTCCACCAACTCTCCTCCCCTCAACCTGCAAAACACAAGGGATGGGATCCCCCTTCTTTTATCACATTCCCTCGGGCCTTTCCACTCCCCTCCAGGGCTTCCATCATAAGTTGGATAGAAATTTACTTTTTGAGACTTTAGGAATTCTACAGTTGCAACACAAATTATCCTAGTAGCCTAAACACATGATTCCTTGTTGAATTTCAAACATGTCGTTGCTTCCAAGCATGGAACCTCTTTCTCCACATTATTATAGCTCCAAACATAGGACAAACATGCCCACAATAGATTCCTTCAAGATTCAACACGCAAAACTCCATTTCTAGCGAGACAAATCCATGTAAAAAATATCTCCATGCAAAAACTTAAATGCATAATTCTAGTCTCCCCCCATATGAATTTCCTCTCTTTCTCTTTCTTTATTGACTTGCACTCTTCCCCAATCTAATTGTACTCATCCTCCATGATCACAATATCTATGGGAAATGAATCTCACACCAAGCCTCTTAC
This sequence comes from Picea engelmannii, assembly GCA_009831015.1. Lineage (NCBI taxonomy): Eukaryota > Viridiplantae > Streptophyta > Pinopsida > Pinales > Pinaceae > Picea > Picea engelmannii. Next base: position 219,783 of record ML785732.1, read on the forward strand.
ATGAATTCAATGATTGGTCTCTAGAACACTCAGCAACTAATGGAAGGTTCATGGTAAGGATAATTTACAGTAAAATAATAAATGGGTTTTGGTTTAATAGATATGGGTAACTCTCCCCCTTGGACCCATTCCCTCTCTTATCGATACTTATCTCCCAATTCTCTATCCTTGTCCATCTATAGCTGGAAATACATTTTATTCATTACATTCAATTTACATCATTTACAAATTATATATCACTTTGGCTCTTGGCCATATGTTGTATTTACAATATACATCACTTAACTCTCCTCCATATATGACATATACAATATATATCTCTAGTTTAGGGCTCGAAAAATGGGATGTTACATTCCTTTCCAAACAACCGATGAATACCACAAAATGATTGAATTTATTATATATCTAACCTCAGTTCATGAGATGATACAAATATGTGAGAACAAGAGATATATATTGTTGTAGGTTGTTGTTAAGGGTAGTATCTACCTCTCCCAAGCTTCTAGTCAAATATGAAATGACCTCTACTAAGGTAAATAAACCCTTTCCTATAGCCAAATGTACTCCACCAAGGGTACATGACCTACCCAAGAGAAAACCTTGGTCCCTCCTAAAAAATAGTTAGCTGCCCAAAAAGAACACGACCTTCCTAAGAAAATGGCGGCCCTTCTAAAGAAATTTTACCTCTACAAAGAAGATTTCAACCTTCTTTAAGATAAATCTGCTGGTATAAGAAAATTATCCCTCCACATAAAAGGATGTGTCATGCTCAAGCGAACAATCTTCTTCCACTAGATAAATCGGCCACCTAGAAGAAGAAGAAGGTCTCTACAAACCCCAGACTGTTGCAAAATGTGAATCAAAATCGTCAACAATAGACACAAGTGGAATATATGAATAATATTCCCCACCAAATGGCTACGGTGGATCTCTCACCACCAAAACTCAGTTATCTAGGGTGGAATCTTTCACCACCGAAATTAATCCGAACTAGGGTTTACTCCAAACCTTGAAAGGATCCAAGAGATATCCAAATCAAATCAAAATATTCATCAACACAATGAGAGGAAATGATCCTCTATCTATTCTTTATACACCTTTCACCTTGTTTTCCGTAAAGTGACTTGTTAATTCATCTTTAATATTTTCTCATGAAATCACATTATTAATTTAATAAACCTTTTTACTCCAAAAATTGATTTATTTAACTTTAAATCATTTCTGGTCATTGAAAATCACTTTTTCATCATCTCAACATTTAGATTTTTTCCTCCTAGTTCCAACAAGCTATTACACTAAGGAATCTCTCTTAGATAATTTATTAAAATGGCACCCTTAGTGAAATCCATTAATTATTGTTCAACAATACTCTCAAATTACGGGAATGGTTGAAATGCAACCAAATCAAAATTTGAATATACGGGAATTATCTCAATGATAGAAAATGATAATAGGACCTATTGAACCATCAAATATCTCCTCTGATCATGCTGACACAAAC
>ML785732.1:231126-294752 GCA_009831015.1 Picea engelmannii
CCTTTGGCCATCCATTTCAAATTAACTAAGGAAATGTGTCCCAAGACACAGGAGGAGATAGAATACATGTCCAGGGTCCCATATTCATCAGCAGTTGGTAGCTTGATGTATGCAATGGTTTGCACAAGACCAGATATTGCACACGTAGTGGAAGTTGTGAGAAGGTATATGAACAATCCAGGTAAAGAACATTGGGAGGCAGTAAAGTGGATTCTCAGGTATTTGAGAGGTACTACTACACATGCATTATTTTTTGGAGGTTCAGACACTTTTCTACAGGGATATGTTGATTTAGATATGGTAGGTGATAAAGCCAGCAGGAGGAGCACCACAGGGTATGTTTTTACTATAGGTGGAACAACAATAAGTTGGATTTCGAAACTGCAAAAGGTTGTTGCACTTTCAACAACAAAAGCAGAGTATGTTGTTGCTACAGAGGCTAGTAAAGAAATGATTTGGTTACAAAGGTTTATGGAGGTATTGGGAAAGAAGCAGGAGAACAACCGATTGTACTGTGACAGTCAGAGTTCCATTCACCTTGCAAAGAACTTAGCCTTCCATTCGAAGACTAAGCATATACAATTGAGGTACCACTTCATACGATCCGCCTTGGAAGATGGACAATTGAAGCTAGAAAAGATACACACTAGCCATAATCCTGCAGACATGTTAAAAAAGGGAGTAACCAGGGAGAAACTGAGTTCTTGCTCAGTTTCAGTTGGTCTTCAAGAATGAAGATGAAAATGAGAAATTTTCCAGGTCCAAGAAGGATCAGAGTCCAACATATACAACAGCAGTGGAGTTGTTGAGATCAGTCTCCAAGTGGGAGATTGTTGGTTGTGGAGCCTAATTATCTTCCTAATTCAGAGGTCCTTGCTTTCAGCCGTGTTTATACCCCATGATGTATTTACACCCCAGAAGTATGTACAGTCTTCCACGCAGGGGAGTGCAGAGGGGGGGTACCCCCTCTGCAGGGTCCGGGGGGGCTATCCGCCCAGCTGGAGGGTCTGGGGGCAAGCGAGCCCCCAAAGAAAAAATTGCCTTGTAAAAGTATATTGTAATTTCATTGTAAATCTAGACCGTTCATTATAAGGTCACAAATCTAACGATAGAGATTATGTTAGGGTTTTTTTCCCTAGAAGGAAACCCTCTTTTATGAGGGAAATGTATTGTGGCTATGTATGATGGTGAATATTGTATTCTGAGAGAGGAGACTGTGAGAGAAAGAAGAGGAAGTTACAATAGGTTTTGTTGTAGGTTGTATCCCTTCATTTGCTGGATAATAATAAAGGAAGGACCTGGCAATTTCTCTGGTGGATGTAGCCCACACTGGGTGAACCACGTAAATCTGTGTCTCTCTTGTATTGTTTGTCTTCTATGTTTTGTTTCGGCATTTGTTTTATTTTATTGCTCCGCGGTCCTATTTTTTCTAACAGTGTGGCCAAAGATATCACATATGGAACATGGGGGCATGGACCTAGAAGAATTTTGTTGGGTGGAAATGGCTTGTTTAGGAAATTTTGTGCCCCTTTTATGTTTTTATTTACCCCCCTTGTCGACTTCTTTCCCAATTTGTGTTGGTTTAGGTGGGGCTTACAAAGGTGACCTAAGAGCTATAGGGGTCATGGGTATTGGATGCATAAGAGTCAAGGAAAATTATGGAGTTCAAAAAGAGGGTGAGAAATGAGTTATAGTGGGGTCCAAATGAAAAAACAAATTTCCCTAAGGCAAGTTTAGGCAAGTTCAATGTGTCCATAACTAGGGTATTGACTATTCCTAGAGGAGGAAACAAGAAAGGTACCTCACCAAAGGCATAATGTGGATGCACATGTTCTCTTGGTTATGGCATTGAAGGTGTTATATTTGAGGGTCCAACTAATGGTTGTTGACATGGTCCCACTGGTCTTTGACCGAATGACATGATACATACATTAGAACAAATGAGGTGGGTAATCACAGGAGGAGGTTTGTAACATGCACCAAGTAATTTTGAGTCTTTGTAAACTCCATGGATGATGTCTGAAAGTGAGGGAATTGTTTGGTTCTCTCCCAAAGAGGAGACCATATGATCGAGATGAATTTTCACTTGAGGGTCATGGTAGGTCATGTGATTAATGGTGACTATTTTTCCATTGTGGGGGGAGATCATATTATAAAAGACCAAGGAACCCACTACCTTCATGGCATACATGAATATTCGACTAGAAGGATGTTGTATTCCAATGAGGTATTGATAAATTCGATGTCAATGCATACTTCTTTTCCTCCTAACTCAATGGGGAAATTCTAATAAATCCATTCAGGTTGATAGGTCCAACCATCATATGCACAAAAGGAGATTGTATATGGAACAAGTGTGGGGGATCTTCATTTTTTATAGACTTTGGATAAAATGATGCATGTGGATGTGCCTTCATCAATAATTCATTAGTGGATGATGGCATTCTTAATTGACACTGGGATTTGGAAGGCTACTGAGGGAGGTAACCTAAATTGTTGAAACTTTTCACTATTGAAGGTAGTCATGTTGTCATTCGATGGATCAATAATTCCCAAAGAAGCTAGTAAATTTTTAGGAAATAGACCATAAATAGACTTCCATTCTAAACCTAGTAGGAAAAGAGAAGAAATATAAATGAGAAATCAATCACATAATACTTAGATATTTTACCCTGGAAACCCAAATGGAAAAACCAACATTCTTTGAGTATATTTCTCTCTTTTTGTCTTATTCTTCCATGAATAAAGAGTTACACAAATAACCTTGGTCTACACCTTCGACATAATCGCCATCATACTCTCTTTCTTTACACAAGAAGGACCCTACATCCAATTCAACTTGCATATACATAACCAATAAAATTTTACTAAATATTAGCATGAACAACCAATATTAGCTTCTACGACATTACAACATGCCTTATTTATAGTCTTTACACTAGGAAAAACCCTAAATAGTAGTGCAAAAAAATAGTTATAGATCCACGCAAATCATTGTTTGCAAATCCCATGAATCTCAATATTATGTTATAGTCGACTACTACTCAACCTCTAGTCGGTATTCAATCGATTGACACTTGACATCCTGATAACCTCTTGTTGATTGACCTTCAACTTGTTGTCCATCACTTCGACTTTCAACTTCCATAGTTGATCTCTTCGAACTTCAACCTAACCATGGACTTAGCTTTCACTGCAAAGAATATAAAAACCCAACATTCTCCCACTTGTTTTCTTTTTTGATGAATCATGAGATCCTTAAATTTTGTTCACAAACGCAGGGAAGAATGCTCATTTCCTCTCTGCACTAAGAGAACTTCACAAGACTCACAGATTTGGTCAATGATTTTTCTATTTTTTTCAACATTTCCACATTCTCGAGCAACACCTTTTTTCTTTCCACCACATCTCTCACAAAATGTTATTGTACATCAATATGCTTCGTCCTGGAATGACACATTGAGTTCCTTTCCAGAAATATTGTTCTTTGATTGTCGCAATTTATCTTCATATCTCTCTATTCAAACACTATCCCTGAACACATCTATACTATCTCTTTGCTTCCAAGAGTGGATACAACATACTCAAATTTTATCTCATTTCTCCATTAAACATCGTGAATAGATATCTATTGGTCGACCTTTGTCGATCCAGATCTCTATCATGGTCGATGTCGACAAAGCCATGTCTATCTACTTCCCCATCAACTTCAAGTTTCCCTTGGTAGCATATAACATAATCTTTTGTGACACACAAATACCTAAACACTCTCTTCATAGATGTTCAATGCTCTTTCCCAAGTGTAGACATGTATCTTCTCAACATTCCCACTACACAAGAAATGTTTGGTCAAGTGAAACCATCACATACATCATACTACCAATAACACTTGCATAGGGAGCATATTCCATGTCATATATTTATTCTTGTGTCTTTGGACATTGTTCAACAATTAACTTTCCTCCCACTGGAATTGGCACCCTAACAGGTTTTCAATCATGCATGTTGAAACTCTTCAAGATTGTTTCAATATACTTCTTTAGGTTCAACCAAAGCTTTCTAGTTGTCTGATCTCTCTTGATCTCCATTCCTAGAATGAAGTTAGTTACACAAAGATCCTTCATGTTGAACTTGGAGGATAGTTATTTTTTCACCTCCTTTATTGTGTCCATGTTGTTTATGACTAGAACCGTGTCATCGACAAACAATGCTACATATATTAAACACCCACCTTCTTCCTTTGAATATACACAATGATCAACCTTGCTTTTCACAAATCCCAAACTAAGGATGTATCTCTCAAACTTTTGGTACCACATCCTTAGCGATTTCTTTGGACCATAAAGGGATCTTTTCAAATTGCACACTAGCTCTTTTACTACAAATCGTTTATGTTGTTTCATGTAGATTTTTTTGTTAAGATTCCCATGTAGGAATATTGTCTTTACATCCATTTTCTCTATATTGAGATCAAATTTTGCAACTAGATACATTAGTATTCTAATGAAAGTTAATTTTGTAACAAGGGAAAAAATCTCACCGAAGTTGACTCCTTTGATTTGGGAATACCCTTTCACTACTAGTTGAGCTTTGAGTTTCTCAAATTGATATGTTGTGTTCATCATTTTCTTGAACATCCACTTGCTACCGATGAATTTTCTTCCATTGGGTAATTCTACCAAATCCCACATTTCATTCTCCTACAAGGATTCCATTTCTTCGACTATGTCGTCTTTCTAAAGGCTAACCTCTATCAAGCAGACTGCCTCCCTGATCAACTTGGCCTCCTTGTCAGTGGCAATTAACACAAATGTAGAACATAAATTGAGAGGACTATACCTTTCAACTAGTTTTTTTATTCCTTCAAATCTCCTCACAACCGGGGTCAAGTGTTTCACCTCTTCATCTGATTCAATTGATTCATCTGAATCATCTTCATCGTTCCTCAATTCAAGCCTCACATTTTTTTGATCTTTTCCTCTTTGAACCACTTCATATTCAAACATACCTCCAACTTCTATGAAGACCACATCTAGATTGTACATTGTTTTCCTTGATGTAGGATCCCAAAACTTATATCCTTTCATTCCTTACTTACCCAATGAAAATGCACTTGATTGTCTTTTTGTCGAGTTTTCTCCTCATTTTGTTGAGAACATGCACAAGTGCATCACAGCCAAATACTTTGAGATGTGAAAGTGAAGACTTGTTTTCAAACCATACCTCATGAGGAGTCATGTCAACTAGCAACAATGAAGAAGACATATTTACCAAATATTTTGCGGTGTCGATTACCATTGCCCAGAATTCTTGCGCGTGCCCAACACTATCAAACATGTTCTTTGCCTTATCCATCAACATTCTTTTCATTTTTTTGGCAACTCCATTTTGTTGTGGAGTATATAGTCTGGTATTTTGGAATGCTACGCCACAATGTTTGCATAACTGTTCAAAATTCCCTTCACGAAATTCTCCACCATTGAGATGAGAATTGGTGGAAGTGATTTGAATGGAAGTATTCCATAAATCAATGGACATAACTTCCTAAATCTTACGGATATAATACAATCATTATAATACAATTTTAAAAAGACCCAAAATTTTTAAAAATAAATTAAAATTCCAATCAATATTTGTCACTAAATTTACATCCATGATTAAAAGTCTCTTTACCTACTGGTAGGGTTGGAACTTAAAAACACATCAACCATGACCGATTTCCACAATTTAAACAAACGTATTATAGCATTATCCTTAATTATACGTCATATTTCATCTGCCTCCGACCACGATCCTTAATTACGGCATTACCTTTAATTATCCGTCAAATACCATCCGCCTCAGACCATTATTCTTAATTTTACGTCAAATTCCATCTGTCTCCGACCACGATCCTTTATTACGGCATTACTTTTAATTATCCGTCAAATACCATCCGGCTCAGACCATGCGAATATTGCATACATTTGTCGTTTTTTAAAAAATGTCAACTTTACTGCTCAGAGATTCATGAATATTGCATATCTTTGTCGTTTTTTACAAAAAGGGTCAATTTTACTGCTCAGAGATTCATGGGAACTCACCGTCCTTGATACGAATCATTACAACGGTGTGTTCCAAATCTGTACTCAAATTCAGTAGCAATGACGGGGAGGCAAAGATTATATACGACCTGGAGTTTGCATCCGTTACGACTCACGAGACACTTGAACTACAGCGTGAGATCCAACAGCACACCATTAAGTGCCTCGAAACGGATGCAAACTTCGCCTCTGCCTCCTAGCTAGACAGAGATGAGTATGCCTTTTGACCATTTTCAAAAGGAGTAATCTAATTAGGGAGCAATATTTTTTTTTTGGAAAAAAAAATATGAGCTTGGTATCGATCAAAGTTCTATGTATTTTAGAAATTTATTCGAGAAGTTTTGTCTCATTTTAAACCAACCCAGATGTTTAGAAAATTGATTGGACTTCTAAATGAGTCGGAAATTTAAAACTGCAAAGTAGAAAAACATGCTAAAAAAATAACTGAGGGAAGATTGCTCAGCCCACTCCTTTTCCAAAACAAAAGGAGTGGGTTAACTAGGAGCAATCTTGAGTTACTTTTCCAGCATGTTTTTTGGTGGTGTGGTTTTAAATTTAGGACCCATTTAGAAGTATGATCGATTTTCTGAACATCTGGGTTGGTTTAAAATGAGGTAAAACCCTAGAATAAGTTTCTAAAATGCATGGAATTTTGATCCATATCAAACTCAAGCTACTCCTGAAAATCTATCCAGATTCAGATCCATATTTTTACCTAAAAAATTGAAAAATTGCTTCCAAATTAGCTTACCGACATAATAACACAGTAAATCTATTTTAATTGATTTCACAATGAAAACTTAATGTAAAATTAGTAATGAAATATTGTAGTTTTAACAATTTTTTTATATAATAAGATTTTAGAAAAAGGTTCAATTCTTTAACACGTTTATATTTCTATCATCAAAATAATCAAATCAAAATCTTTTTTATTTTTTATAAATTTAAAATTAATTAAACGGAAGTATTTCAGCTAGTCTAAAACTGTACTCAAATTAAGTAGGCTATAATTTCGTACTGTTTATTTAGTTGGGTTAGGACTACATAACTGTGTTTATATGTGGAAAATATTAATTAACAAATGTTATAAGTTGGTTGTGTTAATGAAATACATGATGTAGTATAAATAAAGGAATGTAATATTTCTATATTTAATTAAAGGTTGTTGTATATTTATAATGAGTTTTATTTATGTTATTATGGAAATTGAATTTTGATGTAGAGGATAATAATTATTTCTCACAACCATTTAAACTAAACTCAATTGACATGAGTGATCTATATTAATTAGAAGTTTATATGAAGAAATAATCATCAACATAAATATAATTTATAAATAATATTATAATATAATGTATAAATATATAAATAATCAATAATCAATAATTTAAATTAATTAATAAAAAGTCAATAATAAAAAAGACATATATATTATTGAAAAAATACTTCACCCAAACATATATATGGACCCTCAATCTATGATAACAGTAAGAAAATAATTAGAAAATCAGAAAATTCAACAATTTTAAATGTACATATCTTTTAGAAGCCTAGTAAACCATCTATGATAACAGTAAGAAAATAATTAGAAAATCAGAAAATTCAACAATTTGAAATGTACATATCTTTTAGAAGCCTAGTAAACCAAACTTTGTAAATTGTATCAAACTTTATTAATAAAATATACATTACTAGTCATTACTTTATTTCTGAAATCTGAAATGTGAGTATTAAGTACATTGATTTGTTCCTACTTTATAGTTTATTCAACATAATCTATTTTTAAAGTTATGGCTAAGCTAAACACTAAATTGGTGTATGAGACTCCTTTGTTGGTGGGAGAAGGGATCCTTCCATCCAGCGATTTAACTAATAAAATTTACAAAAACATACATATCCTATCCCCTCTGAATTTGAACTTATAAACTTTTAAAAAAAATACATGTTATTAATATAAATAATGACCCTTAACATAAATAATGGCCAGAATAAAATTAAAATTAATTATAGAAAACCAGATTCAGCCCAGCGTAAAAGTCTACCCTCCATTGTGTGCCAGATTGTGGATAAATTTTCTTGATGTATCATATAAGCATAGCTTTTTCTTCGTTCAAAGATTAGGGCATTGCCAATTCTGTGCAGGAAGAACTACCGAATTAGAGTCCCAATTATCGTAGAATTCCGATTGAGATTGAGCAGAAGACAACAGGTTCCCAGATATCTGATCAATATTTCTTCCAGGCAATGTATATAATTCTTCATACCCTGCGGTGCTAATTAATGGACCCGGCTGTTGGTGAACAAGCAAGTGCATGTCTCGTTGTTGCTGCTGCAAATAACTATTGAAGATAGATGGCCCAGTATCTGTATAATTTGATGAAGTGAAATTTGGTCTCCTTGTAATTTGCGCTCGTGGATTATAATCCAAGCCTGGCTGGTTCTCGACGGGAAGGATAGAAGCCAACTGTTGCTTATAAGGTTGTGTTTGCTGCTGAGATCTTATATATGCTGAATACGGCTGGAGTAAAATAGGGTGAGAAGTAGCCTGCTCGGCATGAAATCCTTGAATTTGCAGTAGTTGGGCATCCTGATATACATCCGAAACTTGGGATAAAAGTGTTGAATCAGCTGTGATGAAAGGCTGAGGTGAAATCCCATGGTGGCTTGCGTTGCAATAAGCGGCGCATACGCTACGCAAGCCTTCCGTCGGTACCGACGTATTGTTACTGTATGTCGGTGGAGCTGGTTGGGACGTTGCGTGGGCGACTTGCGTACTGAAGTCAAAAATTGTGGCGTTTCCTTGCATTGCGACGTTCAGACCAAAATTATCCTTATCCCGAAGGTTGGTTCTTTTCGGAAAATTCAGTCTGGCCTTCGATCCATGAAACTTTAAAGCAGCCTCATCATATGCTGTCGCTGCATCTTCTTCATTGTCAAATGTGCCCAGCCATACTCGAGCTGCCTTCTTTGGATCTCGAATCTCTGCGGCCCATTTACCCCATGGTCTGTGCCTTACCCCTCTATAACGATTCCTTTTCGCCCGATTCTGTGGCTGTGGAAGCTGATCCTTCGTCTTCCAGCTCATGTCATCTTCTGCAGGAATACGTTGCTGGTGCTGGCGTGGGATGACTATGCTCGGTTCTTCTGCATAACATCATCAATTCATTGACACCCATTAACATATCATTGATTCAAGGATCTGCCACAGAACGTAGTAAGTTATGCAAATTCAACCCTTTTTTAATTTGTTAGTGGTTTTTTTTTAAGAGGTTTCAAGCATCATATCGATTGTCAATTAGGTTTAAGTTTAGTTTGGATAGTTATAAAGAATTGTGAGTTAAGTTTGAATGGTTATAAAGAATGATTGTTATTTTTTTTTTAACTGAAATTCAATTTTGGTATGTTAAATTTAATGAGTTTATATAATTAAATTTATGATAATTGAAATAATTTATATATACGTTGAAGTTCAAGATGATTCATGAATTTTGGTTTTGGTCATTTTAGATCATTTCTAGGAGCATTAGTATTTCAGCATGCTATATTAAGAACATGTGTTTCCTCTTAAGAGGTCATAGGTTCAAATCCAGAGGGGTAGGGTATGTATACCTTTGTAGACTCGTTGGGAGGAGGGGGGTCCCTAATACCACAAACAAGGGGGTCTCATACACCAATTTGATATGCTGGCTTGGCAATAACCTTAAAAATAGATTATTATTATTATAACATTATAACTAATACTAAATTGAGCGCCCCACATTAAATGATCAAAAACAACTTTCATCAATCCCAGATCATATCGCTAGATTTCGAACTCCTAGACCAGTTATAACCATCTACGACATTGCTCTACTATACTGTTGTTCTTCACGTTGCTTCATACAAAGATGTATTAAAACCCAAAACTCAAAATACAAATACTATAGATATGTCCTGTATGGAAAGAGTAAGACTTTGATTTCGTAATTTTATTTTTAATTTTAAATTATTTTTACCTGCGATTATTAACCTGTGGCTTGAGAAACCGCGACTCAGGGGCATCTAAGCCATTAAAATCACCCCCGGCCTGAGCCACACCAACCCTTAACATGGTTGGATTTTTTGTCCCCGTGGAGTGGCTTAACAACACACTCCATCACCGACTGTCCTACACCTCGGGGACTTTAATTTTAAATTATTAATTCGTCTCCACAATTTTATTTATTTATTTATTATGCGTGGGAAGAATTAGATTTTGATTTTGTACTTTGATTTTTAATCTTTAAATTGTTTTCTTTCGTTTTTAAAGTTAAAATTTACCTTTATAATTTTTTAAAATTAAATTTAGGAAAATGTAAAAGCTTTTGCTACTTTTTATTTATATAATTTTTTTTTTCTTTTTCTTTTAATTAAGGATTAAATTTAAAAAGATGTAAAAAAATTTCTTACTTTTTATTTATATAATTTTCTTTTAGTTTTTCTTTTAATTAAAAATTTGTAAATTTAGGAAAATATAAAAGCTTTTGCTACTTTTTATTTATATAAATTTTTTTTCTTTTAAAGATTAAATTTAAAAAAATGTAAAAGTTTTTCTTGCTTTTTATTTATATAATTTTCTTTTAATTTTTCTTTTAATTAAAGATTTGTAATTATGTATCTTGTTATCTTTTAAATACTTTTCATAAACTTTTCTCATGATTTTTTTTAGACAACTCAACATACTTGATAAAGTTGTTCATTCAATTTTCCACTTTACACAAAAACACAACTAGATTATTAGATTTATTTAATTGAGATGTTTTAGGTATATAAAGATTTGCATTTCAATCTTTTAAATATTTAAATACATACATTCCAAGCTATTGGTGCTCATAGTTGTCAAAACACAACTAGATTATTAGATTTATTTAATTGAGATGTTTTAGGTATATAAAGATTTGCATTTCAATCTTTTAAATATATAAATACATACATTCCAAGCTATTGGTGCTCATAGTTGTCTATAGCCTATGTAGAAGTATCACATATATCAATTTGATGAGGCAATTATGTATTTTTTTATTTATATAATTTTTTTTTCTATTTTTTAATTAAGGATTTGTAACTATGTATTTTTGTTATTTTTAAAGATTTTTTATAGACTTATCTTATGGTTTTTTAAAACAACTTAATAATATTTATTATAAAAGTTGTTTATTCGGTTTTCCACTTAAAAAAACATAATAAAATTATTAAATTAATTTAATTGATGATCTTTTAGGTATATAAAGATTTATATTTTAATCTTTTAAATATACAAATATTTACATTTTATTTAAGGACTTCTCATAGACTTATCTCATGGTTTTTTAAAGCAACTCAATACTATTTATTATACAAAGTTGTTCATTCAATTTTCCACTTAAAAAAACACAATAAGATTATTAAATTAATTTAATTGATGATCTTTTAGGTATATAAAGATTTATATTTCAATCCTTTAATTATATAAATATTCACATCTCATGCTATTTGAGTTCAGAGTTGTCTATAATCTATGTAGAAGTGTTACATGTATCAATTTGATGTAGTATATATTCTTTTAAATAACAAAAATTAACAATATTAAATGATCAATTTAATAAATAAATTATATCAAAAGAATATAAAATGAAAATCTACATTTAAATATTATATCAACTAATATTAATATTAATCATTAAAAAAAATATTAGTATGAAAATATTACTTACTAAAAAATTAAGTTTCAAAATACAAATTAAAAAAAAAATACAAATTTGTTATATACAAAAATATTAATTAAAATCACAAAAATATTAATTGAAACCCTATTTTAGAAAGGTATAGTTTAAAGAGGACATAATGTAAGTATATTAACTCAAAGCATGTTCCACATGCTATAACATAAGCATATTGACTCAAACTATATGTTATGTAAGAAATGCAAGATGTATGTTTATTAATACAATGATTTAAATAAGAAAGATACTATGTGGGTATGATTAAAATATTTATATATTGTGTGTTATTATCTTAGATTTAGATGAGAACTTGTATTATTAATGTGGAGATTTATATGAGAATGACATAATGGAATATATTAATTAAAAATATATATAATATATGTTGGCATATCATGATTTAAAGTGGATTTAACTAATAAAGTGGATATACAGAAATGATATAAAGTAAGTATATTAACTCAAAAATAAAGATATAATGTATTTGAGATAAATTCAATTTATCTAGGAATTATATCACATGGAACTTGTATTTGTATGAAATCATAATGTAAGATTTATATGAAAATGATATAACTCGAAGAATACACCAAATTTACATAAAAATGATATAATGCTTCATGTATATATATTAACTTAAAAAGAAGAATACAATTTAGTGGATTGGGTTATCTTTTAATATAAAAGGATTCTCACTTCCATCATTAAAACTATGGGACATAGCTTAATTCATTTATTTGATTTACAAAATATATACTTGGTTTTATTTTCATATGAGCATGGTTGTGGATACTTTAGCGTCATTGTGTATTCATAAGTACTGTTTTTTTTAATATTATCATTAAGATAATATGTTATTTAAAGAAATATGAATGAAATTATATACATAAATGTGTTGAACCTGCACAAAATAGATCTAAGAATTGTTTTTTTAATATTATAACTAAGATAATATGTTATTTAAGGAAATATGAATGAAATTATATACATAAATGTGTTGAATCTGCACAAAATCGTTCTAGCTATCAAATGACATATACAATTGCAGATAAAATATGAGAAAAGAGAAGCAAGAGAGAAAGAATGGAAGAATTCTCATTAACCGAGTGAATGAATGATAATATACACATGATATACTATGTATAACTCAACTAATGTGTACTGTAGGAGAAAAAAATGCACCATAGTGGTGGTATAGACTGATATGGACACTCACCAATAGTTACGGGAGTAAACATCCACCTAGTCTAGTCTCTCTAGAAATTACGGGAGTGAACTACCACCTAGTCTAAGTTAACTAGTCTTTTAGTCTTCAATTAACTGACTGAAACAAAGTGAAGTAAGGAGGAGATCCAGGAATCATGAGTAATGTCCTATCCTAGTGATAATCCCAAGGACAATGTGCATTAGTTGGCGATGATCCCAATGTGGCATCTAGACTCCACTCAACTGATCAAACTGAAGAGAATACTCTCCTAGAGTAATATTCTCCCTAAACTATAGGAGACTGAATAATGACTAATACACATAGGGAAAACCTTAGGAAAAATAAATCATAGGTCTGTGTGAAGTATCTCCAACACAAAATGGGTCCCGACAACAAGGCCATGTTAGGTACCCAAATACAAAAAATACACTGAAATAAACAAGGAAAGAGGGAAAACCTCATGGGAAAACCCTCCCCTCAAAGTAAAATGTATGTAAAAAAAAGAACTAACAGTTGCTAGGCAATTGTGTCCTTCATTCCAAGATGATTGTGCAGATAATGGAACTTTTGCTCAGTGAAGGTCTAGGTGAAGATGTATGTAGTCTGTTCTGTTGAACGACATATATATAGGTCGATGATCACCTTGTGTACTAAGTCTCGGATGTAGTGCATGTGGATCTTGATATGCTTCATCTGTTTCCTCTGAACTGGATCTCTACAAAACTTCAGAGTTCTCTGGTTTTCACACCATATGATGATTGGTTGATGAAACTGAATGCCCAACTTAGTGAGAAAATGTTGTATCCACATAGGCCGAATGGTTATGTTAACTACCCCTCTGTACTCTGCCTTAGCTAAAGATAGAGCAATAGTAGCCTGCTTCTTACTCAACTAATAGATAGTCCTGGAACCAAGACTAACTGAGTAACCATATGTGTACTTGTGATAAATTCTATCACCATCCCACTCAAAATCAGTGAACCAGATGAGGTCCAATGTAGATTTTGCTGCATAGTGAATCCCAAAGGTGATGGTGCTATGTATGTATCGAAGGATACACTTTGCATCCTTCCAATGTAGCTCATGGAGCTACTGCATAAATTTGGAGACTAATCCAATTGCATAGGAGAGGTATGTTCTAGATTCTGTGAGATACAACGAGATCCCCACTAGTTGTTTGTATAGTGTGTTGTCCACCAGTGGAGTTTCCCCACCATCCTCAAGTCTGACTCCCAATAGGAAAGGTGTTGGGGCAAACTTGCAGTCTTGCATGTGAAATCTCTCAAGGAGATATCGTGCATACTTGGCCTAAGATAGCTTGATACTTGATGCATCCTGACTGGTCTCGAGTCCAAGGAAGAAATGTATTGGAACCATGTCCGCATCAAGAAATTTTCATGCAAAATCCTCTTGAATGAAACAATCACCGAAGTCAAGTGACCAATGATTAGAAAATCATCAACATACAAAACTAGGAGTAGAAGTGAATCAACCGTCCTGATCATGTAAACATTTGGGTTTGACTTAAAACGTACCAAGTTTTGCAACAACAGGTAGGATTCCATATTGGTCTTCAGTCGAAAAACCAAAGATGAATCTTGTATAAATCGCTGGGGTTTCTCCATATAGATCTCCTCAGAGATATCTTCACGAGGAAATGCATTCTTCACGTCCATCTGATGGAATTTCCATCCTTTGGTTGTTGCAATGGAAAGTGCCAAATGTATGGAATCCATATTCGCGAATGGAGAAAAGGTCTCATCATAGTCAATACTGTGCACCTGTAGAAATCCTTTGGAAATTATCCTGGCTTTGTATCTATTAGCCTGTCCATCCATTGTGCTCTTGGTCCTGTAGACCCATCTGCACCTGACAAAATTCCTTTTTGCAGGAAGGGGAACCAGATCCCAATTCTAGTTCTGGAGGAGGGATTTGTACTCCTCCCTCCTGATGGATTCCCAAAAGGGATTTCAAGCATACTCATCATAGGAGTATGGATCTGAAGAAAGAACCAAGAAAATATGCATGGGTGGCATCAGTTCAGTGGAAATGAGTGTAAGAGGAGGTTCCTCGAAATCATATCGAGCCCTCCTAGTAGTAGTTGAATCCCCAATAAGATCTCCTGCATTCTAAAGAGTAGTCTAGGCCCACTTGGGCCTCTTCTCTCACTCCGCATCTACATCTTCATGCACTGAATCTGCATCTAACTGTACTAACTCAGTGTCTAGATCATACGAATCCTATGAATCAGAACTCTCATCTGAAGAATAGTCACCATGTGCATGTTCATCATCTATGATAGGTCGAAGATAAAAAGTGTATGCATGTAGCTGCTAAGGTAAATGCGAGACACTTTCCTCGAATTGGACACTTCACTCATTGATGTGATGGTCCGAGTAAATATCATTGAGTTTGTATCCCTTCACACCATCGGTGTATCCAAAAAAGATACAGTCCATTCTCTATGTATGAAGCTCCTTCCTTTCTTAGAGCAAATCCTAGCCCATGCACATGAACCAAAAATATGAAAGTGGGTCACTTCCAGTTTGAGGCCGCTCCAAGCCTCATAAGGGGTCTTATCCTTGACAGATGTATGGGGAGATCTGCTTTGGATGTATGTTGCACAGTTAAGTTATTTATCCCATAATCTCTATGGAAGTGACTTTTCATGTAGCATGCAAGATGCCATCACTTTTAGATATCTATTTTTCTACTGAACAAATCCATTTTGTTGCGGAGTATAAGGAATTGTACGATGCAACTAAATCTCAACCTCATGAACAAGATTTTGTATCTCATGGTTGACATACTCTCCCTCGTTATTTGTTCATAGGACTTTTATCTTCTTTCCTGATTATGTTTCAACAAGGAATTTTAAATATTTGAGGTGTTGAAATACCTCTGATTTTTTCCTAAGAAAGAAAGTCCATTTGAAACATGAGAAATAATTAAAAAAAAATGAGAATGTAACTTGATTTACTCATTCATGGATGTGGAAAAGGTCCCATTAGATTACTATGGATCAGGACTAAAGGAAAGGAGGCCTTTTGAGTCTTTGCTTTGTCAAATTTCTCTTGAGGGTGTTTTACAAGAACACATCCCTCACAAATTCCTTTGAATAAGTGGATGTCAAGTAGACCATCAAGAATTCCTTCCTTGCAAAGCTATTGCATATATATGAAATTTAAATGCATGAACATTTCGTGCAATATCCTACTGCTTTCATCAACATGGGTAAGCAATGATGCATAATTTGGTTCAATAAATTCAGAAAATGTGTAGAGTCTGGATTGATGATTTACCTCACCAGTAGAAACATTGGAATTGGTTTGAATGTCATAGATATCCACAACATCAGGTGTGAATATGAATCTCTTTTTGGTGTTGTAGTTTTTCATTTGATATACAAAGAGAATATTGACAAAGATTTTGGGAACGTGTAGCACATTCTCGAAGCTCCCATTTGTGAGTTTAATTCTTCCTTTGCCAATTACTTCAACCTGAGAGTTGTCCCCCATCATAATAGGAGGCCCTTTGCATGCATCCAATGAAGAGTAGACTTCTTTTGTGGTTTCCATTAGGTGTGATGCTCCTGAATCTACAATCCAAGCATCAGGAGAGGAATTGATGGCAATCAAAGCATGGATAGAATTTCCTTTCTTGGGATTCTAATCTTTTGGCTTATTCTTCCTCGCACCCTCGGGGATGTGATCTCCAAGGTTGTTTTTTTTAAGTATTTGGGCCATTTGATATATCTATTTATGCATAGATACAGATTCTAGATGGAATCCTTTATGGAAGTAAGTGCAATTCTCCCCTTTTCTTCCCTTTCCACCTCTAGATCCGAAGACATTGTTGAAGGGTTTTGAGTACCCTTTCTTCTTTGGATTTGGATGTGATTTCTTGTTGTCTTTCTCTTTATATTTTTTATATTTATGACTGCTACCATATTTCACATTAAGTGCATGCACCTTTGGGCCTTTGATTTTTCTCATATTGATGAGCTTCTTCTGCTCTTGTGTCAGAGACTCGATAAATGCCTCAAGGGAGGGCATATTCCATGTGGCTCCAGAGGCGAGCCTAACTGAATTAAATGTAGATACAAAAACTAATTATTCTAGACCATGTTTGGAGAGAATGATAATAACAATTTATTTCTCTTGAAATTTATCAACCTCGCAAGCCTTGATTTGTGACAACAAATCCTTATATTTGAAAAATAAATCTTGGAGATTGTCAAAGGTTTTTAGATCCAAAGTGAGAAATTCCACCTTGAGAATGTGTCCCCTCATATCGTCCTGGTCTCTAAAAATCCCTTCCATGGTGGTCCAAGCTTCATTGGGGATTTTACAGGAGGATATGTGAAAGAGGAGTTCAGGAGAAATGAGAATACAAATACTTCCAAACGCTTCATCCATTTGATTCAGATACTTAGATTTTTCTATGGATGATGTGGATTCGGTCTCTATGTCCATGGTTAACCTGTATAATCCTCTTCCTCTAATATGCACTATCATCTTCTCCTTCCATGCAAATAAATTGTACTGTGTAAGAATGAATTATTTTGGAAATTCCATTTTTCCGTTGTCTCCAATCTTCAGTACCTGCAAAAAAAATATGGTGTGTATTTTTCCTAGAAATTTATCAACTTTGATACCATGTAAATTTGTTGAAACTGTATAAAATAGATCTAGCTAGAGAATTGCATACACAATTTACAAAGAAAATGAGAGAAAAGAGAAGCATGAGAGAAAGAATGGAAGAACTACCATTAACTGTTGGTGTTTGTCTAGATCACTGGTGGTCTAGAGTGATCTGGAAAAACACCAGCAGTTACGGGAGTAAACTGTCAGCTAGTCTAGTCTCTCAGGAACTTACGGGAGTGAACTTCCACCTAGTCTGAGTTAACTAGTCTCTTAGTCTTCAGTTAACTGAATGAAACATAGTGAAGTGATGAGGAGATCAGGAATCATGAGTAATGCACTAGTCTGGTGATAATACCAAGGACAATGCACATTAGCTGGTGATGATCCTAATGCTGCATGGAGATGATCCCAATGTGGCATCTAGTCTCCACTCAACTGATAAATGACTAATAAACATAGGGAAAACCTTAGGAAAAATAAATCCTAGGTGTATGTGAAGTATCTCCAAAAATAGCTAATGAAAAAAATAACATTAGTAATGCTCATGAGATTGAGTGGTCAATTCATGTCCTTTAAAAGATAAATCTGGCAATCTCTTTTAGTGTTATTAAGGTGGAAGGCTTCCAACAAGTCTAATTAAAGACACTTCTTAAATATCATGTAAATTAGACATTTTAAGTTTATCATATACTCTTAGGACATTCTAAACTCATACAGCATAAGAGATAATCTAAAAGACAACCTACACATATAACTTTACATATAATATATTAAGTGTGATCCATCTTATAATAAAAATAAAATATATAATTATAAAAATTCATGAAACATAATTTAATGACTCATTACATAATTACCCAAATTTCATATTAAGAATAGATACAATTCATACTTTAGGTGTATTGTAATTATAATGTATATAGAAATGTAAAATGAACAATGAGATTGTGATAAGTGTTGAAAGTATAATGATTTGGAGTTACACTTGAAACTAGAAACTTTGAACCCTTGTGGACCTTTATAGTTATTAGGTCTTTATAGTTATTTTAATAAAGATATTGTATATAGTAAATGTTTTGATTCCCATAATTATTTCAGGACTCATGGCCATTAATGGCTATGGATTCTTAATCTTTATAAATACACTATTTTAATATTAAATTAATTTTCTTTCTTAGAATGGGTTAATTATTTTAGTTCGGTGTTAATTATTTTAGTTCGGTGCATTGATTTTAGTGTAAATTTTTTATAATCCTCATTATGCTATATTGATTTTAGAATATCATTATTTCTATAATGAGTTATAATGTTCTTTCCTATGATGCATTCTATAATGAATGATAATGTTCCTTAGGATGTATTGAATTCTGTGTTTTCTTCCATGTCATAGGGAATACATATAGACTAAAATATTTAACAAAATTTAATAATGTCTTCTCATAATGTTAAAATAGGAAAATCAATTAAAATTAGTGTAATAACATGGTAGGTGATACATAGAAAACTAATCACATGAAAAAATATTAATGAAAAAAGCATAGCATGAATGATATAGATTAAAAAGAGAGAACTAATCACAACATTTTCCTATGTTACAAAGGGGTCAATAAAGAAGGAAAAACAATGAACCAAAAAAGTGTAGAGAAAAAAATATACATATAGAACTATATAGACTAATTAATTTTTTATTTTTATTTTTGGAGAAAGTGCACTATCAGTATTTGAAAGTATTAGTAGTTTTAGTTGTTAAACATGTCTTTGAAATTGAGTATCTTCCTAAGAAGATCTCCTTTCTTCTTTTGACCCTAAAAGTTATTAAATAATTCAACATATCTACATTAACAATGAATTTTGTGTCTCATATACTAAAGAGGGATATTAACAATGAATTTTGTGTCGCATATACTAAAGAGGGATATAATCAATTGTGTCACATTTGATTAGCTTATAGGAGGAGATGAAACATGCCAAACATCTCCCTCTCCATGATAGGATCTTTTCTGGGAAAAAAATGGTAAGAAAGGCTTGACTTCTTCAAACCTTTCATGAAAAATCATTTGTTCATTTTGGAAGATGATCAATTATATTGGTTGGTGAATTGAGGCAATTTTTTATTGAGAATATAACTATTGTAACTAATTTCGATCCATCTAAGTTCAGATCTATATAGAACCTAGAGCAATCAAATCTCTACACAAATTGTTGGTAATTTAGTCAAACTTTTCTTGAAAATTATTTTGTTAGAGAATTTTTTGGATTCAAATTCTGTGTGAAGTTTTGAAACGTCCAAAACTCCACACAAAATTTTACATACAGAGTTTGAATCCAAAAAATTCCCTAACATTATGAATAATTGTGAAAACCTACACACCCATGAAATTTTTTTGTTCATTTTAAAGGATGATCATTTATATTGGTCAATGATTTGAGAGAATTTTGTTTGTTGAGAATCTAATGATTGTAACTAACCTGATTCCATCCTAAGGTAGGATGGATCAAACACCCAAAAGAATCAAATCTTTCCAAATATATAGATATAAGCATTTTCTCAAATTCTTACACCTTTCATCCTTGACACTTATAAATCCATATTTAAAATGGATTTCAACTAGTTTTATTCCTTTAAATGTTGAATTAAATTTGTTTTTCTTTCAAAATACTTCATAAATATCAAATTAAGCTATAAATAACTAGGCTAATTTAATTTGATTCTTGACACTTATAAATCCATATTTAAAATGGATTTGAACTGGTTTTATTCTTTCAAATGCTGAATTAAATTTGTTTTTCTTCCTAAATACTTCATAAATCCCAAATTGAGCTATAACTAGGCTAATTTAATTTATTAATCTTTGCAACATACTCACAGATATCACACCTTAACACAATGAGTTGTAAAACACTTAGTTCTTAATAGAGTATGCAAAGATAATTTACATTATTCTAAATACACATTATTTAATAACTATGAAAACCTACACACCCATGAAAATTATTTATTCATGAGGATGATCATTTATATTTGGTCAAGACTTAATTTTTTTTTAGAATTTAATAATTAGAACTAACCTAATTCCATGGTTCCATCACAAAGTAGGATCGATCAAACACCCAAAGGAATCAAATCTTTCTAGATATAAGCATTTTCTCAAATTCTTTTACCATTTATCCTTCTTCACACTTATAAATCCAAATTTAGAATGCACTTAAAGGAATCAAATCTAGAAAATCGTTTTTGGTATAAGCATTTTTTCAAATTCTTACATCATTGATCTTCTTCACACTTATAAATCCAAATTTAGAATGAATTTGAACTGGTTTTGTATTTTTAAATACTGAATTAAATTTGTTTTTTTTTCTAAATATTTCATAAATCTCAAATTAAGCTATAACTACGCTAATTTAATTTATTAATCTTCCCAACATACTCACAGATATCACATCTTAACAGGGTGAGTTGTAAAACACTTAGTTCTTAATAATAATAATAATAATAATCTATTTTTAAGGTCACGACCAAGCCACCACACCAAATTGGTGTATGAGACCCCCTTGTTTGTGGAACAAGGGATTAAATTTGTTTTTCTTTCTAAATATTTCATAAATCCCAAATTAAGCTATAACTACACTAATTTAATTTATTAATCTTCCCAACATACTCACAGATATCACATCTTAACACCATAAGCTGTAAAACACTTAGTTTTTAATAATAATAATAATAATAATCTATTTTTAAGGTCACGGCCAAGCAACCACACCAAATAGATGTATACAAACATAATGTTCAGTCTTTAGATTTATTATAAACTTAATTGGTTTCATCTAGTATCTAGTTTTATTTGAGCTACTGATTGGGATTCCGACTTGGCACTGCCATGCAAAACTCAAATTCGATTTCTTGAAAAACAGCCCGGATCCAATTTTATTTACAATTTGTAAAAAAGCCGATAAAAACTGTGCCAGAACTTCACAATCACACAGATAAGATTTAGGGTATTATTTATTCACCTGGAGAGAATGAATCATTGAAGTGCTGACCAGTGATATCGTCGGCCCTGGTGCAATGCGCTGCGATTGTGGTCGTCAACTGCTCATCTCTGGGTCTCTTCTTCCCCGCTACTAATTGATCTGTCTTGTTCTCCACGGGATCATGGATACATCCACCCATTACTCTGGCGAGAGCAGAAATAAGCACCAACGTATCCTTCGAACGATCAATGGTGGAAAATACACTAGAGATCATCGACCGCTCATTCTCCTGATTCGCTATAAAAGATTGCATCGTTTCAAGGGCGGATATAGCTAAAATATCTGCAGAAGGTTGAGCTTCAGTTCGATTATCCATCGGCGTTAACCTCCGACCAGACGTGCAAAGCCACTGGTGTATCTCGAGTTCATACGGCTAAAGTGCTAGGACCCATTTACAACGACTTAAAGGCTTTAGCCGGAATCTAAGTCTTCAAAATTTTGTACTTACTCTCGTCTGAATTCCGAAAAGTTTCCAAATTTAGGGTTTATTTTTTTTTACAAAAAGCACATTTCGTCGAAAGTCTCTCGAGTGAAGAAATATTTTTATTTATTTATTACGGAAAAGTTTCCATATCTAGGGTTTTTTCAAAGACCGCACATTTCGTGGAAAATTCTGGTCAGTGATCTACCTTTTCAAAATCTTACTACGCACATGTTTTTTTTAGAACGTACATTTCGACCAAAGTCCTGCCTTGCCCTAATTGGTTTTTAAATAAGGAAATATTAATATGGTCAAATTTCCACGTCTAGAGTTCCCTTATGAATGTAAGATTGGTGGTGGTATATTCATAAAGTATCTAATAATTTAGGTTTCAAAACTGGACCGCTAATTTTTTAAGTAGGATATTATAATGTCGAAGAATATTATTGTTATTGGGTAGGTACTAAATGCATTAGTATTGAGATGGCACTTGGCACTCAAACGTGTAATAGATACGTTATAAATTTAGACGAATGCAAAGCTTTGTTTGTAGCTTTTAGGATTCAATTCAATGTTCTCTTGTGTTATGTGTTATCCTTTTGTCTCTCCCTTTCCATTCTTTCACGTTCTTTCACATAACATGGGTACCATTTGATTTGGGGTTCTGTGTATGATCGTTTGATAGTGCTCACTAATGATGAAATTAATATTTTCACAGTATTGGTGTGAGAGGTGGTGTACTTTGTTATTGTATAACTTTCTCTATTTTTTCACATACTTTAAGCAACATTAGATATTGGGTTTTGTGTATGATCATTAGTTTTTTATTATATTGTTTATTAAGGAAAAAATAAAAGATGATGTTTTGAGAAGTGGTGTACAAACACCAAATAGATATAAATGTTGTTGTGATAAATAGATAAAAATGTTGTTGTGATAAGTAGGGTGAAATGTAAAATTCACAACTTTGTGAATATAAAACTTTGTGAATATAAAATGAGAGAGGTGGAATATAGAAATTGTCATCATTATCATCATTTTCTTTTAATTTCAACTTCATAACTTTGGAAAAATACCAAATTTATGTGTGAAACTTCATTTCTTGTGAAATAAGAGACTCGATCTATGTATTGATTTGATTGTTTATTTTAGAGAAGTGTATTTGTGACCTTCAACTAAGATTAAAGTTAATTCTACTTAGGTTGTACTATTATATTGTATAGAAGGATTTTTATTTTCCTTTTAAATGTATATAAGTCATTTTTCCAAGGAGTGGCTAAGTTAGTTATGCTAAGTCAATGAAAGTGTCATTTTCATAAGGTATTAGGTTTTATGGTCAAATTTTTGAGCTAACAATTTCATGTTTGGTTGGTGATAATTTCCTTTTAATGAATGATTTAGAATTTTTTCTATTAATATTGTTATTTTTTTAATTAAATGGTTTTTTGTGAATTAAAAAAAAAAATTATTATATCCATATTTTTACTATAGATAAAATTTGATTTTTATAATTTTAATGAATGGATTTACAAAGTTGAGATTATGTTAACATGCTGAAGTTATTATTAAGTGTTTCGTTAAAGAAGATGTCCTTTTTTGGGATGATACACACATTTTGAAAATTGTGAAAATATTTTGTAATAATTTAAATGAATATGAATATTTGAAAAAGAAGGTTGAGTTTTATGTGGGGGAATTGAAAAGTATAGTGAAAATAAATTAAATAATGAAAAATGTTATCAACTTAATAAAGTTGAATATGAAATAAAGTTGAATATGAGAAAAATAAATTGACATCTTCTAGAAGCACACTAAGGTTATTTGTTCCAAAATATTTTATAAGATAAGATGAATGAAAATTTTAGAAGATAAGATGAGTGAAAGTGTATAGAAAACTATTATCAAGTGATTGTAGAATTAATTGTGGGAGAAATGAGATCGGGATTTGGATATAGTGTTCTTCATGATGTGATAGTAAATGATATGATAGTAATTAATCAAATGATAATATATTATTTTCGCAAATGCTTCTACAATTTATTTTATATGTGGTTCTTTTAATGATTTTCATACATGTAGGGTTGCAAGATGTGAAAAAGTAGGTTCAAGGATGACATGCAATTTCTAAGTAGAAATATAGAATATAATTTTTCTTTCTTTAAAATAAAAATCCATATTTATTATTTCAATGAAAAATATAATTAGTGTGCACTCACAAAAACTCAAAATTTCTCTTAAAAGAGCCCTTCTAACTAAACAACATATGATTCTACATAGTTTCTTAATGATACCATACTTTTCCTAGAAAACAATTTCAAAGGATTTACATATTTAGACCAATAGAACCAAAGTCCATTATCAACATCTTCACAATATGTTTATATTATCTAGTTATGTTCCCATGTAGTGGAGAATATCTACTCATATATGGATCGACAAATGGTTGTAGGAAGAGAACCATAATCCTCTTATTTTCACACAAAAGTACCTATATTAAGAGAAAGGGATTATTTACAAAGCATATTAATTTTAGAGTTAAATTCTCTCTATATATAATGATTTTTTTTTTTCAAAATTTTATTTTATTTTTTTAATTCTTACCATAATAGGGAGAGGAGATATGTTTTTCATCTTATTTTTATCAGTTATCCAATATATTGTTAGCTTATAATTTCCTACGATTCATAACTAAGATAGTCATTTTCCCACTTCTATTCATTTTCCCAAATTATGTTAGCATCAACTTCAATTTGAAATTCAAGAGGTAACCACCCCTAGTAAGAATAAGGAAAGATGGCATATATCCCAATAAATAATTACATGCCTCTCCAATCCATATGTGAAATGAGTTTTTCAAAAACTCTATACCAAAGAAACAATTGGTTAGGGCCTTTCCATACAATTTACATCTTCCATCAACGTTTCTTCACCTAATAAGAGATTAATCTTCTCCTTTTTCTATAAAACAAAAATTCTTCTTCCTTCAGAAGTTCTTAGAATATAATTTCTTCAAATATTCCCTTGAATTTTGTACTAGAGCCCCTCCATCTATCTCTAAGGCTCTTATATTTCATAACCCTGATCCCCTTTCCACTCTATACATTCAATGCAAATCCTCACCACAACGCTTGGTTCCCATCTCAAAAAATGATCATCCTAGATTTTCACAAGTTCTATGAACTGTTGGCTAAAACCATGAATCATTATCCCAAGTTCTTTAATGAAGGATTAATCTCAATCTCTCTCTACATGAGTTAAAGTAACCATTGTATTTGTTGGTGGGTTTTTGTCACAGGGCCGATAAAAAACACTTTTAGCTTGATAGTTATGGATCAAGCAATATAAAAGTGGTCAATTAACCTATAAGTAAAAACCTAGATATGTTCACATACATTAAACTCTAAACCATGAAAGAAGTGAAATATAAATACATAAAAGAAATATCAATTGACATGTAAAGGGAAATAAATAATGTGAAATTTTCCATTAACCCAATAGAATGGAAAAGTAAACAACAAATGATGAAGAATATTGATGAAGTCAAATAGGCTCCAAACCCCCTCATTCTGATGTTTCCTTTTCTTCTTTGTTGTTCTCTAAATCCAATCTTGATTAACAAAGAAGGTAAAGAGAAAAATGTGGAATCAAGAGAAAGGGGTTCTCAAGATTATAGTGGTATTCCATCATCATAACCTTACATATATGAATTAATCTACATGAGTGACCTCAATGGATTTATTTATAGTTGTATGGTGGAAACATATATTGACATGGTTTTCCTTATATTGGTTAAATATGACGAGACCAAAGGTTAAAAGTAGAAATTAGGGTTTGACAAGGTCCATATGTAGCTAACATTCCACCATGATAGCTTAGGTACATTGACGGGGTTGAAAAATAGTTAAAAGTAATGACTTTTTGTAATATCCCTAAGGCCGAACCCAATTGTAAATGTCAATGCAAATGTACTTAAGATGGTGAATTGTATGACATCATTTTATATGCACATTTCATGGTATAGTGCTTGCATGTACTGCACAGTAAAAAGAGGAAGTGTGCACATTCCTGGATACCACGTGCAACAACTTGAGTGCACGCGATTGTGAGGCCAGTGAGCCTTTGTTTATATGCTATGTTTTATAGGTTGGTGAGCCAGTTATTATAAGTTAGGATGCTTATGTTTTGATTAGGCCGGAGAGCCTAGATGTTAAAGACCAGTGCACCTATTTTTGCACCTGTTTCATAATTAATATAAATACATCGTTCCATGCAGGCTGGCCATGATAAAAGAGACGGGGGACTAAACTCCATTGGTTAGGGAAAGGGAGGGGATAAGTTAAGGAAAGGGGCTAAGATAGGGAGCTTAAGCCAAAAAGGAATATTATATTAATATTTCTTAAATATAAAGTATGGATAATTATTTTATCCTAAGTTCTAAAGTTGGGGACAAGTGGGCCAAAGTAGCTCCCAACATGACAAGTGTCAAGTTGGGGATATGCATACATATTGTTGGGATTTAGTTCATTTCATATCATTTTTTCCTTCATTCCTTCCATCATTCAACCAGACAGTCAATCATCCATGAGTATTCACATCCATTGAGCTATCCTTGGTATCTTCATGATTGTACATGAACCCGTATCCATATCCATTTTGTGTTGGTGTATCTTGTTAGCTTGGGAGATAGACTAAAGAAGCGGGTTGTCAGGCCCGTGATAAATTCTGTGGGTGAGAGAATTTTTGGGGATTGATTTCTTGAAGGTGTTGAAATGCATCTACAATGCTCTGAGACTTCCTATCTGAAATTTTGTTGAAGCCTGTAATGGAAGTGGGGTAGCTGAAGGACTGTTGAGCAGAGAAGGGGCACACTTCCTGGGTGGGATAGGCATGTGGGGAATGAGGGACTGTAGGTTGTTAGTTGAGTGAGCACCTGTGATAGAGTCTTTCATGTTGTCTATGAGCCTTTAACCTGGTTAGGAATCCCTTTACCCAGGTGGAGTTTAGCCCTAGCTCGGGGGTGACTCACTATTGAGAGTGATGAATAGTGTGGTTTGAGGCTGGGAGGTTTGTGGAAGGTTTTCATACAGTTAGTGATATTATCACAAAGATAAGTGTCAATTGTGTGATAAATTTACATGCTTCATTGTTATTTACGTGTTCAATTTTATGGGTTTATCCTATGTGTGATTATAACTGTATGTATGTTTATGGGCATTTCTTGTATATGTTTCATGTCTATGTTACTGTTATTTCAGTGTGAATCCATGCATTTACGAAATTTATTTGTCTATTTACATTTTACATGTAAATCTTCCGTAAGTGTTCTATGTGCATATGTTTTAATTGCATGAAGTTAGAAAAATTTATGTGGCATAGCTCAGTGGGTTGTTGGGTGTGTTACGGTTTGTTTTGTAGAGAGAACAAGAGAGTTATTTGGCGTAGCGTTCCCTGACATGTATGGCCAGGCGCGTTACAAATTGGTATCAGAGCTACAATTTTCAACATTGAGCCTGGATGGGCCGAACAAGTTAAGTTGAAGAAAAATTTCATAGAGGATTTATTTCGAAGTGGCCAAATTTCAAGTTGCAGAGTGTCCAACTACAATATGGTACAAAAATTGGGAAAAATCCCCAATTTCGGTTGGTAAATTCATGGGGAAATTGAGAAATTCTGCCATGTGGTAAGATATTATTGATTTAATATCTATTCTAGCAAATTTGAACCTGGAATTGGTTGGATTTGAAGTTACAGTGAAGCTATGATAGTTGGAGTGAGATTAATAAATACAATTCTCAATTCGTGAATTGATTTTGGGGAAATTCATTCGAGAAATGTCAATCCACAATGATTTGTTGTTGCAGAGGTTGAATTGGTGTTTTCAGGGTGAAATTGAACGAATTTCGTGGTTATAGAATGTTTATGAAAAATTGGAAAAAGTTAGGAAAAAGCCCCAATTTCTACAGCGGAATTCACGAGGATTTGATGTCCATACAGGTGAGCGTGCACAGGTGGGTGCACTAAAAATGCATGAAGCACAGTGGAAAGCTTGTGATAGGTAAACTTTGGCACTGCGTGACAAGATATTGGCATGCTGGTGCACATGCTAAATTTTGGTGCCACGGGGAAAAATGTTAGTGTGCAGGTGTGCATGCAATTTTGGTACCGCGCAAAAAAATAGTGGTTTTCTGGTGCATGCACTAAATTTTGGTGCCGTGCAGAAAAATGTTGGTGTGTAGGTACACGCGGTAAATTTGGCATTGCGTAGTGTGCATACACATAAGAAGTGTGTGCAGTGTTGACATTCATAATAATGACGCACGTGGTGCGTGCAATATTGGCATAGTGTAGTGGAGTTTTGTAGTTGCACGCGCATTGTGAGTATATGTTGTCGCACAACAGTTTTGTTAATGGTGCACACAAAATTTTGGTGCACAGTGGAGACGTACTAAAATATGCCATGGTGCAACGTGTTGAGTGAAATGTGCACAGAATATTAGTGCGCAGTACAAAAACTGTGCGCAGTGGATACCAGCGCGTGGTACAAAAACTTCGCGTGGTAGATATTGGTGCGCAATATAAAAGCAGTGCGCGAAAGTTAGTGGCACGACAGAGAAGTGATACACAGTGTGTTTAAGGTGCACGAAGCATGATTTAACTTGTGTTGTTGCTACACATGGTAAATATGGGTGTACAGGTTTAAATTTATGCACGCGAAGTCGTTTGGAGGGAGAACAATAGCAGAAAATCAATGATTTTCTACAACGTTTTATATCATTTGAACACCAACTTTTTACAGCACATTTTTGAGGGCCTTAAGAGCATTTTTAACAAATCAAAAACCACAAGATAGAGGTGTACCAAAGGTACACTCTATCTCTGCAGCCCAAATAAAAGAGCTCGGATATATCTTTCTAATGGTGTAAATTGTTCGTCAAACAAAGATTTTTTGAGAAAGTTACAACACAAACAGTGGAGGGTAAATTTTATGACCCAACTAACTTCAAAGGGCCATAACTTTATGCTCTGGAATCGGATTGAGGCGTAGGAGTAGTCAATGGAAATCTATTGAACCATAGAAGAAAGTCCCAGAGATGAATTAGATTTTTGGGTAGGTTAAAAGTGTTTAATATGGAAAATAAGGTGCATGTAACATCCCAGACCAAAAACACAAATTGGCCTAGAACTTCAACATGTTGTAACTAGCAGCCTAGAACCCAGAATGAGGTGAACCTTGGAAATAATGTCCATAATATGTTTATGAAGAAACCCAATTGAGATCATACGAAAATTTCAATGGAGTAGGTGCAAAATTGCATATTTACAGTGCAGAGTTGCGCTAAGTTGAAAAATGAACAGAAAATTTATTGGGGAAATTTCAAATGACCATAACTTTCTGCTCCAGACTCGGAATTGAGCATGTGAGTAGGCGTTGGAAAGGTATTGAAAAATGGAATTTAAATATACACCCATAAAATTGATTTGGGCATTGAATATTTCAGGAAATCAGAAGAAAGGATTCTAATATATTATTGAACAAAAATGGTTCATATTTTTCATGAAATTGTTGAAACAGTTAGTCTGACAAAGTTTTCTTGGTTGCACATTTTGCAGAGTTATCAAAAACTAGATCAGATAAAGATTATATTAGAGTCCATAGGAATGGAAGAGGCATAGGGGACTTACAATCAACAAGATGAGAGCAGAGAGATGGATGTCCATTTGGGCATTGAAGGAATAAACTCCAATGGACATGGAGAAGGAAGAGATGAAAACATGAATATGGCAGAGACCATTGAAAATTTGCAAAATGATGTCTAAAGCCATAAAGTTGATAATGAAAGGATTATGAAATCCAAGGAGTATCAGGATGAATTCATGATCCAGAATCGGATCCAGGAGCCTGATAGGGCTAAAAAAGGCTCAAAAATGAAAGTTATCAGAATCGGCCAAAACCAATTCAATTGTGACTGGATCATTGCGCTGATTCCTACGATATATTTACTTTCTCAAATGGGCTCCGTATGCGAAATTTATCACACTCTGGTCATATTTTCAAACAGTTAAAAAGTTAAAAAAAAAAGTCAACAGTCAAAGGATGACATGGCACTCTCTAGAGGTGACACGTGGCAGTGGAAGAGGTGACATGTGGTAGGTTGCAAGGTTGACTGGACAATGATAGAGATCGATCACATGTTTACATGTGGCATTTTTCAGGCCAATGAAGAGGTTCCATGTGGCACCTTATCACAGGATGACAGTGTAAAAGGTATTTGGAGTTCGAAGGATTTGAACTCGTAACCTCCCACAAGAGAGCAAAGCCTTGAGATTAGACCAATCACCAATGCACCATGTTATTTCTTGTTTAAACCATACCATATCATAATATTTTAAAGTGTATTAATGTAATGGGGTGGAAGGGGGATGGGGCCAAGCCCCATCCCGCGGGCATATTGTATGTTATATGACCCCACATTTAAAAGGTCGACGCCTATAACTCAACACATAGTTATATTAAAACCATACGCCCACACCTCAACACATAGTTTACAACGAATTCCATGGGAATAGGCTTGTGACTAGACTGGTTAGCAGTTAGCGTGGGGGTGGTTCCTTTTTTAAAGGCCATGATTCCAGCCTTCCACCATTTTTTTTAGGACTTGGTCCCATTGTAATACGCCAAGTGACCACATGTTTCGGGTTAAGGGCCAGCGCACAGTCCTTTGGGCTGGCACTTGGCCATATTTAGTTTCCATATGACCGAACTAAGGGCGCGCGCGCCAGTCAAGGGGGATAAAGCCCAAATTTAAACATAAAGTGGCTTTTAACTATACATTTTGAATTTTTATTTGATTTTTAGGCCTGTTAATGGATATTTTGGCCATTATTGGGAGATATTGGACTCTTTTTGAGCCCAGATTTTGGGAGGATGTTGGGGAAGGATAACCAACTTCAGATCTATATAAAACAGGCCTATTTGAGGCAATGGGGGACATTCAGAGTAGAGTTATGCTGAAGAAAATCCAAACCAAATCCATTTTTATGCAGGGAAGTTGTTGAGGAGTAGATGCTTGTGGGCCATTTCTGGGAGCTCTAGTCATTCGTTTTGCGTGTTGTTTCTTCTTTTGGGTTCTATAGATCTAGAAGAACATGACCAGATCAATCTTGTAGACTTATGGCACTGTTTTGATGTATGTATCAAGCTTTGAACATAAATAAAGAAGCCTCCCCCAATAAGACAAAGGCCCGAAGACGTAGGCAATTTTGTGCCGAACTCTGTTATCAATTCTCTTGTTATGGCTTGTTGTTCTTATTGCTTCAGGTCAGGTTTGTATTTTGTATTATGGTTGTGATATATTCTCTCATCTTCATCCTCTTTCATTAGCTTCTTAAATGGTTAATAATCACATGCAATTAAAAACTCAACCACAGTCATTAAGAGATCTTTTCGAATCAAGTTGTATCAGAGCTAGTTGATGTTTGGAAATTGAGTTTTCCATGTTAGCCAGGGAGGATCTCATCTCAAGGGAGAAAATGGCATCTACAAGTGGAATTTATCAATATGAGAAGGAGTTCAAAAATTCGGTGTTTTCCATGGATGAGATGGTGAAGGTGTTGTATGAAGACTACTTGGAACAAAAGAGCAGAGTTCAAGTGAAAGCTTCTAAGAAAAACAAAGTCAAAGAAGGATTGAAGGAAGTGCCTACTACATTTGCTTCAGAAAACACATCTGAGGTATGTAGTGAAGGTCATTCATCTAATTCTCCTTCTTCTCATCAAGTTGGTTTTGGTGCATTTGAAAAGCATACAAAAGGTATAGGTTTGAGAATACTAACCAAGATGGGTTATGAAGAAGGAAAGGGCCTTGGATGTAAAGATCAAGGTATCATAAATCCTATTGAGCTTGAGGAAAGGCCTTGATACTTAGGATTTGGAGATGGCAAAGGGGACCTTGGAGAGTCTTCCAAGATGGGTTCCAAAACTTCTGAAGAAAGTAATGCTTCAAATGGCCAACTTAAGACATTGCAGGAACACTTCACCAAAGGTAATGGCGCATCACTTTAGGATTGTGGTAGTGAATGCAAGTCATCTCCAAAGAAAGGTGAAGATCAACATGGAAGGTATAATGGTCATGTTTTACCAATTCTCCTTTTTATTATAATAAGAATAATGAAGTAATCCATAACTTGTGGAATCATTATCCATATACTTATTGTCATTCACCCAAGCATTGTGTTGCCAAGTGTTGGAAGAGGAAAACTTTGTACAAGGAACCTATGTCAACCAGGAAGGAAACAAGGCATAAAGGCTCAACTCCACAATATAATAAAGAGAAGGGTAAACATGTTTGGATGCCAAAAACTCAGTGCACATTTTGCAGCAAGGGTGGACATCAAAAGGCTAGTTTTTGGAAGCTTAATCTGGAGCTTCATCCGAGGAAGGACAAAAGGATTTCCCATGTACTCGCGAAGGAGGAAAGATTACCAGCAAAGCAAGAGGAACACTGTGAAGAAAAGAAAACAACCACTTGGTTTTGCCAGAAGTGGATGTCTCAACTTCATTGTATTTTGCTTCCATTAATGTAATCACACATGTTGAAATGATGACCTGTTATAACATCATTTTTGTACAACCTTGTGTTTTTTTTTTCTCTTTATGAGTATGTAATCAGTCAAAGTCCATTTTTGTAACCTTTTTGGGACCAAAATGTCATTTATTTGGGAGGTGTGATCTAGAATCGGATCCAGGAGCCTGATAGGGCTAAAAAAGGATAAAAAGTGAAATTTCTCGGAATCGAACGAAACTAATTCCATTGTGACGGGCTCGTTGTGCTGATTTTGGCCATATATTTACTTTCTCAAATGGGCTATGTATGTGAGAGTTATCACATTCTGATCAGGTTTCCAAACAACTAAAAAGTGAAAGGATGATGTGGCACTCTCTAGAGGTGACACATGGCAGTGGTAGAGGTGACATGTGGTAGGTTACAAGGTTGAATGGACATTGACAAAGACCAATCACATGTTGACATGTGGCATTTTTCAGGACAATGAAGAGGTTCCATGTGGTACCCTATCACGAGATGACAATGTAAAATGTATTTGGAGTTCAAAGGATGTGACCTCCCACAGGAGAGCAAAGCCTTGAGATTAGACCAAACACTAACATTCCATGTTATTTCTTGTTTAAACCATACCATATCATAATATTATAAAGTGTATTAATGTAATGGGGCAGAAGGGGGTTGGGTCCAAGCCCCAACTCGTGGGTGTATTGTATGTTATATGACCCCACATTTAAAAGGTCGACACCTACAACTCATCCCACGGTTATATTAAAGCCATATGCCCACACCTCAACACATAGTTTACCATGAATTCCATGGGAATAGGCTTGTGATTAGAGTGGTCAGCAGTTAGCGTGGGGGTGGTGCCTTGTTTTAAGGCCATGATTCCATCCTTCCACCATTTGTTTCAGGACTTGGTTCCATTGTAATACACCAAGTGACCACATGTTTTGGGTTAAGGGCCAGCGCGCAGCCCTTTGGGCTGGCACTTGGCCATATTTAGTTTCCATATGACCGAACTAAGGGGGCGTGCACCATTCAATGGGGATAAAGCCCAAATTTAAACATAAAGTGGGTTTTAACTATACAGTTTGGATTTTTATTTGATTTTTAGGCCTGTTAATGGAGATTTTGGCCATTATTAGGAGATATTGGAATCATTTTGAGCTGAGATTTTGGGAGGAAGTTGGGGAAGGATAACCAACTTCAGATCTATATAAACTAGGCCTATTTGAGGCCATGGGGAATAGTCATAGTAGATTTATGCTGAAGCAAAGCCAAGCCAAAGCCATTTTTATGTAGGGACGTTGTTGAGGAGAAAATGCTTGCGGGCCATTTCTGGGAGCTCTGGTCATCCATTTTACATGTTGTTTCTTCTATTGGGTTCTAGAGATATGGAATAACATGAATAGATCAATATTGTAGCCTTATGGAATTGCTGGGATGTACGTATTGAGCTTTGAACATAAATAAAGAAGCCTCCCCCACTAAGATAAAGGCCCAGAGACATAGGCAATTTTGCGTCAAACTCCTTTATCACTTCTCGTGTTATGGTTTGTTGTTCTTATTGCTTCATTTCATATCTATATTTTTTATTATGGATATGATATATTCTCTCATCTTCATCCTCTTTCATTACCTTCTAAAATGGTTAATAATCACATGCAATTAAAAAATCAACCACAGTCATTAAAAGATCTTTTCAGATCACTTCAACATGAATTTATTGGAGAGATTAAACAAAATAGAAAATAAATTGTATAAGAAGAGTGGTTCAATTAATTCAGGAAATCACAGGTCTCATGATGAGAAAAGAAAAGAAAAAACTGTTAGCAGGCATCACCACCACTCCCCGAGGAATTCCAATAAGAGATCACACAACATCTCAAGTCCATTCCCTTTTAGAAAGCATGAGAGGTCTGGGGTGGATGAACTACGAGGAGAAATGAACAAAATCAAACCTCCTACATTTGATGGTGAGAAAAAAAAGGATGAAGATGCAGAAACATGGTTGTTGGGCATAAGAAAGTATTTTCAATTGCATAAATATTCTTCTCATATAGAAGGTAGAATTTTCATCTATCAACTCAAGGGAAAGACATCCATGTGGTGGGATCAGCTTCTGCAGGTGCAACACATTAAATATAAAAGTGTTACTTGGAGGGAATTCAAGAAGTATTTTGAGAAGAAATACTTGACTAGAAGATACCATGACAAGAAAATGAAAGAGTTCTTCGAACTCAAGTTGGGGAGTATGACCATTGATGAATATGAGAGAAGGTTTCTAGAACTTTTGAAGTATGTCTCTTTCATCAAGAATGAGATAGTTAAGATTCAAAGGTATTTGAGTGGATTTCCATCATTCATCAGTGGAAAAATATAGTATGATGATCCCAAGACATTGGAAGAGACCATAAGGTGAGCTAAATGCCTATATGATCAACAGAAAGCAGGGCCAACTTTCCAAAAATCTTGGGAAGACAAAAATAAATTCAATATGGATCAGAGGAAGAAGGGATCTAAGACACCATTATTTAGAAATAATCGACAGGGACAGTAAGCTCCTAGAGAGCCCAAAACAATTGAAACTGGGGGTCAAAGGCCAAGGCAACCACCTATTCAATGTTGGGGTTGTAAAGGAGATCACATGTATAAAGATTGTCCTCACATAGGTGAAAAAGGGAGAATTGTTCACAATGTACAACAAGCTGAAACAGTGGAGCACATGGGAAGAAGGATCTATGCAGCCTTAGAAAAAAAAAAGGAGAATATTAGTCACATATGATTGAGGTGGAAGGTATGATCAACAACCAAACCATTGCTATTTTAATTGATTCAAGAGCTAGACATAGTTATAGAGATACTAAGATGGTGGAAAGTTTGCATTTGCCAAGAAG
This sequence comes from Picea engelmannii, assembly GCA_009831015.1. NCBI lineage: Eukaryota > Viridiplantae > Streptophyta > Pinopsida > Pinales > Pinaceae > Picea > Picea engelmannii. The sequence continues at coordinate 266,697 of ML785732.1, forward strand.
CAAGCATGGGAAATATTGGTTGGTGTAGTTGGATAAAGGATCCAAGAGAAAATTTAATGAGATGGTTATGTCATGCCTCATGGACATGAATGGACTAAACACCAAGGTATATTTGAACATCTTACCTTTAGGTTCCTATTATTGTCTAATTGAAATGGATTGGTTGGATCAACATCATGCTCTCCTAGATTGTCATAAAAAAGCATTTAATTTCTTGGATGAGGAAGGGAAACTAAGGAGAGTGCAGGGAATTCCCAGGGAAGTAACCATCATAGATATTTCAACATTGCAGTTGAAGAAATTTTACAGGAAAAGGTGTCAAATATTTTCATCACACATGGAAGAGACAGTTAGAGATAAGGTTCCATATTTGGAAGATCATGCAATCTTGGAAGACTTTGAACATGTGTTCAAGGAGGTACTAGGACTACCCCCAAAGAGAGATATCGATTTCTCTATAAATTTAATGCCTGGAGAAACTCTAGTGTCAAAGACATCTCACAAAATGAGTACACCAGAGCTGAAGGAGTTGCAAATGAAACTTAACGAGATTCTGAAGAAGGGGTGTATATGCCCAAGTGTCTCACCTTAGAGTTCCCTAGTCTTGTTTGTGAAGAAGAAAGATGGAACCTTAATATTGTGCATTGATTTCAGATAGTTGAATAAAGTGACTGTTAAGAACAAGTATCCTCTACCAAGGATTGATGATCTTTTTTATCAATTGAAGGATGCAAAGATATTTTCAAAGACAGATCTCAGGTCAGGATACCATCAGGTAAGGATTAAGGAGGAAGATATCAACAAGACCATCTTTAGAACAAGGTATGGTCATTATGAGTTCACAATGGTGCCATTTGGGTTGTCAAATGCACCAGTTGTTTTCATGTGCTGAATGAATGGTGTTTTCCGAGAATATTTAGACAAGTTTGTCATTGTCTTTTTGGATGACATTCTTATATACTCTAAGTTAGAATAAGAGCATGAGAATAATTTGAGAATGGTGTTGCAAGTATTAAGGGAGCATCAGATGTATTCCAAGTTGAGAAATTTCTCATTTTATCAAAAGAAAATTCATTATTTGGGGCACATAATTTCAAGGGATGGGATAGCAGTGGATCCTGAGAAGATAGAAGCCATTAGAGAATGGTCAGTGCCAAAGAATGTGATAGAGGTAAGATCATTCATGGGCCTTGCATGCTACTATAGGAGATTTATTGAAGGATTCTCAAATATTGCACACCGAATCACTTCCTTGCAAAGAAAGGGTGTGAAGTTTCAGTGGACATTGGATTGCGAAAAGAGTTTCCAACACTTGAAACAATTACTAACAAGTGCTCCAATACTAAGGATTGCAGACCTGTTGGCAGCCAATTCACTTTTTTTTTTTTATGATCCTATAAGCTGCCTACACCTTTGTCTTGCAAACATTAAGTTTTTATCGCAATTTTCAAATAAACGACATTTTCAATTTTTACGACATTTGCACATTTGTCTTCATTAAGTTTTCACGACTGTAAGCGTGAAAACTTCTCCTTTTGAAGTCATATTTCGATCATTATCTAAACTGTCAATATCTCTTTTGACATCATGCCTATTGCGCTCACCTTTTATTGATCATTATACAACTGGCAAGATTCTCTAATCAATTCTCATACTTCGATTGATTGTATAACTTGGTTTTATTGAGTTTGTAAGGCATTGAGCATTTGGATTTGCACATTATATGACTTGCCTGATTATTGATTCTATGCAAATGAATAGGGGTTATGTTAAATTTATATATATATATCTTTTGATATAATCCTTATGTTAATCTTTTCATAACTTTTGGCCTGTCGACTATATGAATAGCATTCGGCACATTGATTGAACTATTGATATCGGTTGATACATTGGCACATAGTTGAGTTTAGTATGCATTTCAATTTGACTGTTGGTGGATTAAAAAAAAAACTTGGTATAACATTGATTACACATGCACTTAACATTGTTCATTAGTCAGCCAAGTGATATGACTGTTCACTATGCTATAATGGGTTGAATTGCTATGTAAATCGACGGTTGTACTTTGACCATAATTGTTTTGCATGGCGGTGGATAACTCCACCACCTTCGCATGCTCGCATTTATGCTTATCCTGTTTACTTGTTCGTTGTTGTTAGCTTGGGTAGCTCTGCTCATGTGTGTGTTTCTAAATTCAAACCCTTCCCTTACCATGTGTTCGGCTCCATGGCACCAGTCGTGCGAGTTGACCCCAATTGCAATGAAGCCCTGTTAATGTTTGACAATGCCCGCCAAGATTTGGAAGACAATGGATGTCTTACCTTCGTGAAACGATTTGAGGGTTTAACCTTTGTGTAGCACGACAGTTTTCCATGAATTTAGATGGTTGTCGAGCCAAGGTGGGTGAAAAACAGTTAGAGATCGATGAACAGTTTATCAGCTCAGCTACGGGGTTACCTACCTCGGGACAACGTTGGTTTAAGAATTGCAAGGTCGAGGAAGTGTCGTGGACATTACTGTTTCAATCATGAAAAGTCACCTCTTGTGACAGAGGTATGCCCATATCTATGCTCAAACCACAATGGCACGATTTATTAATGCTAGTCAAGAAGTTCATGTCATGTGAAGGTCGATATAGACTTGTGTTCCTTTACCACCTGCGTCTGCTGATGATTTTTATAGGGTATCCTCTAAACATGCCTTTCTACTTTCATCGGAGCCTGTATAAAATGTCAAAGAAGTTTAAGAGGCAGAAGGCTGACAATAGCCTATTCCACTATGGGCTTAGTAAGCTCATCGTTGTTTATCATTTGAGTTTGCAGGGTGATAGTTGGAGGGCTTTCATCGCCCGTAATGGCTTTGAGGACACCGACCCTATACAGGTTGATAAAACTGTGGTAATCGAAACCAAGGATGAACCGCCTGTACCCTTACATCTCCTACTGCCTAAACCCTTGGCCGACCCTCCTGTTGACTTACCTGACACTGCAACTAAGAGTGCAGAGGCTATTAAGAAGCCTATGAGAAAAAAGCCCAAGGAAAACATTACTACTAATGCCAAAGGGAAAAGGAATGCCTGGCTCATTTTGAGAATGGCCAGAAACAAACTGAAACCCTCTGTCGAGTCCAACCCTATAGTTCTGAGCGAGGATTTTGATTCTGATATTGAGCATTTTCTCGCTAGCGAGTACCCCTACTCGCAAGGTTTATTTTCCGAGCCCCCTTATGATTTTGTATCAAACCTTCCCCCCTGCCTAAAGAATGACCCTGACTACCCGGGTATTAAATTGCCTCGTGAAACCCTCGATCATTTGGTTAAACCCTCGAAACCCACACAGTCACCCTGTGACCAATGCAATGCATGGTTAGAACGATATTAGATTGATGTTCCTATACTCCAATTGAAGATTCAATCATTGGAAGACCAGATTGCAGTGCTAACCAGTCAAAAAGCCAATCTTGAAGCAACAGATAAAAAGCAAAAGACAACCGTCTCCATCCTGTTCAAAAACATGGAATCAGCCACGGCTGTCGTAAATTCCAAGTTGGCATAATCAGGCAGCCTCATCACTACACAGGTATGGTTTTGACACCGTTTTGTTTGGTAAATAATCTAGGTTGATAAATGATTTGAATTCAGTTTTTAAATAGCTCTGTTTACATCTTGAATGGATCTGTTATAATTGTGCATTCTATATATAACTTTGCTTTGAATAAAAAGAAATTTCGATTTGATATAAGATCCGATCATTCCTAGTATAGCAATCGATAGATTTTGATTGGGTTTGAGTGGTCTTCGTTTGGATTTGATTGATTGGTTTGCTTTATTGAGTTAACGAAATTAATAGTTTGTCTTCGACTGGATTGGTCTGTATCCGATTTGAAAGGGAAATTTTTCATACTCAGTTTAAAACATAATCATGTTCGGATTTGATCCATATGCTATGATTGGTAAACGATTTGATTGAGTTTGGTTGTTACGATATTCTCTGTCTTACAATTTCCAAAGTTGAAATATTGCTCTGATCGATTTTGATTTGAGAAACGAACTACTCTGTTTTTATAAAAACAATATGTTCATTTAAGTCTGTGCAGGTGTGCCCGAATCATGGAATGGATTCGATTTGCGACAACTATGCTAAACCCCAGCCAATTGATTCGTTTGATTGGAACGATTTCATTTTGATCAAAGCCGATCAACCCTGATTGCCCAATTGGCCATAACAAATTATGAATTCTATTGCCAATCAATCAAGCCTGTTATGATTTTATTTTAAATTGATTTTCAAGCTGAGTTTGAATTGATCTATTCGTGGCATGAACCGTTTGTTGTGTCAACGCAGTCACAACGACTGGAATGATCTTGTTGAATTCATATTTCCTGTTGACTAGGCAACGTAATAGTTGCTTACCATTTTTTTTGATTATAATCATTTCAATTGATATCAAAACGTTTTCACAACTGTTGGATTCGATTGGTTTTGAAACGAATTCATTGACTGTGTTATTTTTACCAAATCCGGTTACGATTCATTTGAATGAAATGATATTGGTCAAGGTCAATCATTTTATAAAAAAAAATGATTGGATATTTATAACGAACTCTTTTTGATTAATCCTGTTACAATTTTGTTATGAGTCATTTATGGTTTGAATTCTCTCACAGCCTAAATCGCTTGCTTTTCAATTATCGTGATTTGAAAATAATCCTTTTCGATTTGATTATTTCTCCTGTTGATAAGACAATTATAACGAAGTGTTTGTGATTTGTTTTGTTCTCAATTGAATATCAAAACAATCTCATAACTGATGGATTTGATTTGTTGAGAAACGATTACGATGTTGTTCCATATGATTTCATTTATCCGATTTATGACAATAATCGAAACAGAGTATTCCTATCTCTGTATTTGGTTAAACGATGTGGATCCTGTTTGAGTTCATAATGGGATAACGATTTCGATTTATGATTCATTCTCAAAAAATTATTGGATGTCAATGATAATGGAAAATTTTAAAAGATTTTCAATTAATTTCAATGCTTATTCTGTATCTTTATTTAGACTAGCTACAGAATCATACGATTTTGTAACTAGTCTACAAAATTAAATTTTCTATCATTTATTAATAAAATATCCTTCTAATTTGTTCATTTTTTGTCCTTTTCAGGTGAATTCGAATTGCATGGGATTTGATGGAAAGTTTAGAGGATATTTGGATGTTTTAGTTTCATTTTAGTTTCCTAGTTTAGACAACTTTGGGATATCTCCCAGATTTCATGTCAACAGTTTTATAACTTCCACAGGGAGGTTTTACCCTGTGGAAAACCTTTAAATACTTATTATTTTTTGTAATAAGGATCATCCTCATTCGTGGCAGAACAAGGATATGGAATTTTAATACAAACTGAGACAGAAGTTGATGTTCTGCTACAACTTTAGCTTTTCATAATATCAATCTTTTGTTTCATGTTTATGTTATCAGTCTACATTTGATTAATGACTACTTTAACTATCTTAATATTTTGCAAATGATATGAACTAATTAATATGATCCATATCTGATTTCTTCCAGTACTTAAAAACACAACAATTACTTGTTTCAGTTTATGAATGAAAGATTTCTCTTCTTCATCAATTGGATTATTCTATATAAGTCTTTGCATAACAGGTTTACCTAATTGTAGAGATTTATAAATTCTATGATTGTTGTGATTTTTATGTCTTGTTTGTCTTGTAAACACATTTAAAGAGCATTACAACTATCGTTTACGAGGAGCTTTTGGATTATTCGGTGTGAGTTTCCTTCCTCCGACCAGCTTCGAAGATCATCATACACATGACAAATCTGGAGCATTTCCAGGTCAGTTTGTCATTTGTTTGTTTAGTATAATCATTAGTAGTTTAGTTTAGATATAAGTTTAGTTAGATTTATAGGTAGAGTTAGTATATTAGTGTTTAGTTTAGTTAGTTTTATGTTTTATTTCTTGTTTATAAAATTATAAAATCAACAAAAAATACCTTTCTTTGTCTTAGGGCAGATTGCAAATGAATTTTTTCAGGTTTTACTTAAATATGTAAATCGTAGACATTATACATTTTGTAAATAAGTTATATTTCAGATAGTAGTTAGCATAGTATTAGTTAGTAGTTTGTATATATAGAGATAGTAGTTTAGTTTAGTTTGTTTAGTAGTTAGTTTTTAGATTAGTTTATTAGTTAGTTTTGTTTATTGTTAGTTAGTTTAGTTTTCTTTATTTAGTTTTACTTAGATTAGTTAGTTTAGAATGGTTTTTATTTTTGTTTTTTTAGGACCTTAGATCGGCTAACGAAGCCGCTAAACCCGTCAGGGTGGTTCATTCCAAATGGCTTGGGTTATTAGACAACCCCGGACCGGTTCCACTCTCTCAGTTGACGGACGGTCAATTTTGCCCGTCAACAAGACCCAAATGAAGACTTTATTGTATGCACAAATGCATGTAAGGAAGGAATTGGTGGAGTCCTTAGTCAAAATGGGTTTGTTATATGTTATGAATAACAAACCTCTAGGCATGAAGGAGCATGAAGGAAACTATGCCACTCATGATTTGGAGTTGGCAGCCATAGTGGATGCCTTGAAGAAATAGAGAGACTACCTCATGGGGAAGATATTTGAGCTAAGAACAAACCATAATGGTCTGAAATATTTATTTGATCAACCAACTCTAAATGCTAGGCAAAGCAGATGGTTAGAATTTTTAAGTGAGTATGAATTCGATATAAAGCATATCAAAGGGAAAGAGAACAAAGTGGTTGATGCAGTCAGTAGAAGAGTGCATGAAATGCATGCTACAACCATTATCATATACCAATCAGATTTAAAACCTAGAATGATAGAGGCTACCAAATCAGATTTGCAATACAAGGAATTAGTGGAAAAATTATAGCAAGGTATTTTGCAGCAGAAAATTGAAGAATACAAGCTAGTTAATGATGAAATTCTCATGTGTAGGGGAATAATTTATGTTTCAAATTCTCAAGAATTGAAAAATATGATATTGATAAAAATGTATAATGTACCTTATGCTAGACACCCATGATATCATAAAACTGTTGCAGCTGTCAAAAGCCAATTTATTGGCCAAGCATGAAGAAAGAGGTTGTTGATTTTATTGCTATATGTTTGGAATGTCAAAAGGTAAAGGCTGAGCATAGACACCCATCTGGTTTTCTATAGAAATTACCAATTCCTGAGTGGAAATGGGAATAGCGGACATTACCATCTAGTTTTCTATAGACATTACACTAACCAGAGTGGACATGACCTATCTATATAGACTTTTACACATGAGATCAATGTTTTTTGTTTGCTAACTCATGATCCCGAAGGTAAGAGAAGCAAAGAGGATACACACTGCTCGACTTAGACTAGAGCTCTCTCAAGACTCTCCAAATTTTCGAATGAATGAAATGAGAGCTGAGGGCCTTTATTTATACATCTCTTAGCAAGTTCCCGGTGAAAGACTACGGGCAACTGTCAGTTACTAAGATTCTCTGAAAACTCTAGATGGGGCAGTTGTGGACTACAATTGTTATCTCGTCCCTTGGAGGCTCGGCCATATGGGGACCCATCATAGCTTTTACGGATGACATGAATCAAAGCCATTATTCTAGTTACTTTAGTACTATGACATAGACTAAAGTAAATATTCTTACACTGTGGAGTTCACGGAACCCACGAACCGTCGGGACACCACTGTCGGCCCGATAGACATGAATTATTACAAACTCTATTCATATGGCAGACAAACTTTATTTACAATAGTGGACTACTAGGTCCATCACGCTTCTAACATATTCTGAATATTATATTCAGCAACTGAGTCAAAAGAGAAATCACTATTATATTCATGACTTGATGGTGGAGAAATGTGATCTGATGAGAAAGGTGGAAGCCCGCTGAAATATTTGTAGAATGGCGATCCTTGCATGGCTGGAATAAGTTCATCATTTGGTACACAAGTATTACCATAATAGTTGCTGGTAATCTTGTAGCAGGGTGGTGCAGAAGAATCTGTTGAAACATAATGAAGGTTACTGCTCATGAAAGATAAACTGAATACAAACCATGCTTCATGTTGAGCAGCTTCACATACTTCTGCATGGAACCAGATTTTGAAGGCTTCTTGATCTGTTTGATTGAAGAAGTCTGAATCACGAGGACAATAGTTCCAAAATAGAAGATATAACCATCCTGACCAGGAATAATAATGTTCTTTAAACAAATCACATTCAAATGTAAGCCATATACATCCATCATACTTAATCTGTTGAAGTATAGTGCAATAATCTAGATAAGTTAGATATGGAGTATATAGGCTTATATAAACTTGTCCTTGATGAGGACCACCTGTCATTATTCCTCTGAATAGATCTCTTTGTTCTCTGAAATAGTTTCTGAAGGATTCATATCCACTAGTTTTATCAACCCAAGCTTCTAATATATTCAAACTAGCTGGACTATTCTTTATACAACATGCTAAACAATCAAAACACAAATAGTATTTACATTCTATACAAACCAAGATCCATTTGAATCCCGGTGTAGCATCCCTGGAGATAACATTTAGGGAGGATGAAGCCATCTTAAACTTTTGATTTGTTCCTTAGTAGGAGAGGCTTCTCGAGTTAACAGGTCTGCAATATAATTTTCTTTTCCTGGTTTATATTCAATGTCAAAATCATATCCTTCTAACCAGAGACTCCATCGCAGTACCCTATTGTTTCCCTGTTCCGGCAACTTATGGTTAGTCAACATCCCTTTCATATGCTTTAGATCAGTTCTAACAATGAAATGAACTGGTTTAAGAAACATTCTATACTTTTTGATTCCATTTTTAACGGCTAGAATCTCTTTATGTGAAGAGGGATATTTAGACTCTGTTTCGCTGAAACACCCAGAAGTATACAAGCATACTTCTTCCAATTTGGGTCCATTCTTTTGAAGAAGGACTGCTGCCCATGTCTCATGTGAAGCATCTGTTTCTAATATTAATTTCATAGACTGGTCTGGTAGATGCAGGCTGGGCAAATGTTGAATCTTCTGTTTGATGATTTGGACAGCTTGTGTCATTTTGTAATTCCAGGGTAAAGACTTGCTCAGTCTTTTCTGTAATATTCTAACATCCTTTTCTTGATTCTCGTAAAATTGCCGGATGTAATTCAAACACCCTAGAAATCTTTGCAACTGCTTATTGTCCAAAATTTCATCAGGAAACTCTGCTAACTTATTTAGCACATGGTCTTGGAGTTCTACTTCTCCCTGTGAGAGTATTAGTCCAAGGTATTCAATTCTTGTCTGTGCCCAACAGAGTTTGGATTTACTGAGAACAAGACCATGCTTATATAATAAATCATAAAATTTCTGCAGATGTTGTACATGTTGTTTTATATCTACAGAACATATGAGTAAATCATCTATATATACAATGACAAATGGCAAGTGTCTGAAAATGTCATCCATCCTTTTTTGAAATTCTGAAGGAGCATTCTTCAGACCAAATGGCATTACCTTCCATTGATATTGTCCTTGGGGGACTACAAATTCTGTTTTTTACCTGTCAGCTGGAACAATACCAATCTGCCAAAATCCACTTTTTAAGTCAAATTTGCTAAAGACATTACATCTCCCAATTCTGGAGAATAATAATTCCTTATTGGGCAATGGAAATATCAAGGGTAATAAAGCAACATTCAATGCTCTATAATTGATTACCATTCTCGGCTTACCCCTTTTTTGTTCAGAATGATTATTAACATAGAAAGCTGGACATGCCCAAGGACTTCTACTATTCTCTATAAGTTTTCTCTGCAACAAGTCTTGAATCTCTTTTTTACAATACTCAAGCTCTGTAGGAGACATATGGTTTGTAGAGGCTTTTTGTGGTTTAGGGATGTAATCTTCTTTGTATGGCATATTTACAAAATATTGCTCTCTGGTCCAGAAAGCATCAGGATATTCAAAAGCACAATCCTTTTCAATTTTCTCTTTTATTTCTTTAATCACCTCTGATCCATGCAAATTTACATGTTTTACAATTTTCTAGATTTTCACAAGACTACTAGCAGAACGTTCTAGTGTTTTAGCAGTAGGTTTCTCTATTATTCTGCTTTCAAAAACAGTCTTGCTAGGTACTCTTACTGCTTTTCCATTTACTGTTATATGTAACTCAGAATGACCAATAGTTAGTGGTAAACATTTATTTACAAAATCTTGACCTAGCAGTATATCAGATCCTGTGTCAAAACTGTAGAGTGCCACTGGGATTTTCTGATCCTGAATGTAAATGGGAAAGTCTGGGCAGATATGATTGATTTTGAGCTCTGTTTTATTAACAACTCTGAATGAAATATTAGCAGGATGCCAATAGTATTCAGGAATTTCTTCATGCTTAGCACATGAGTTCATTTCTCCAGTGTCTACTTGAGCATCTAATGTATACTGTAGGTAACCTGAAACTCTTATTTGTACAGAGATGACTATCCTTTCATCTAGTCCTTTCAACATTTTGTTTTCTAGGAATCCAATCTCTATATCATCTTGGAAGATCTCTCGTTCCAATTCTTCATTTCTCTGTTTCTTCATGAATGCCAATTCTTCTCTTTGGAGTTTCAGAGTTTTCCATAAATTTATGACTAATAATTCTTTTTCTCTGATTTCTTCTTCCAGAATAAATATTGCATTATCCAAAGTATTATCTTCCTGGAGAGAAGTATCATGGTGGATGATTAGATCTTTTCCTTTAGTATCCTGAGAAGGAGGGATACTAGATTTTTCAGATTCAAACTCAGCATCAGTTGGAGTATAGTGATGAATATTCACCACGCTTGGCTACTGGAGAGACTGAATTTTGGAATTAAGTTGCTCTAACTGTGAAGTATATCGATCAAACAATTTAAATTGACCAGGTGTAAGGACAGAGAGTTTAGATTGGAGAGTGGCTCTTTGTTGAAGGAGAGAGTTAATATCTACAAGAGAAGACATCACTTTTATGTCTAAGAAATTTAATTCTTCAATGTGAGATGACTCATAAGAATGATCAGAAAAAGTAGGGGACTCGGGATGTGAAATATCACCCTCATCATCAGAATCTTCAGAAAGTGATAAGTACTCACCATTTGAACGGTTAGAGACCATATCCCATTCAGCTGGATCATATCCTGTAGAGAACAGATCCATAATTTTAATTTGGACTTTGGTCTTTGACCATAGATGACACTGAGATGCCCAGTGGCCAGGCTTTTTGCAAATAAAGCAGTGGGTTTGCCTAGACATATTATTCTGTGGTCTTCTTTTAAACTAAACCTTTCGTTTGGGCTTAAAAAATCCTTTAGGTTTGGTTGTAAAGGTTTTACTTCTTTTCTGACAACCACAGTCAGATTTTGACCATTTCTTAGGAGATTTCTTATGATGAGAACATCCAAAACTAGATGTTACATTGAAGACTTCAGATACAAAAGAATCAAATCCTAAATGTTTTTTCAAGGATTTTGTTGTCTTCTTTCGAATACACTCATTTTGCAGGGAAATAACTATTTGTTCATGTAGTCCTGCAAGAGATAGGTCTTCTATGTTAATTTCTAAGTTTTCTAGTCTTGTTCTGACTAGCTCAGGAACTTTACCAGGCATTGAGGATAAGTATTTCCTCAAATAGGCAGAATTACGAGGATCTGGCACATTGTACAATAGGGATTGCATAGTACAGAAATACTTCTGTAACTGGTTAAGGTGGCATAATTTTTGGCTCATAAACATATCAGCATAATGACTCATGTTTACCCGAATATCACCATAGAACTCATGAACTGCGACATTTATAAGTTCATCTATTGGTTTGTCATGCTGAATAATTCTGAGCTTACTATTGTCAGAAATTATTTCCCACCAAAAACTCAAATTTCCAGTAAATCCCCATGTTAGGCATAGGGCTAAGTCTCTCCATGAGACTTTATATTTAAACAAAAATTTCTGTGTTTTTGCCCATGCATTCCATCCTTGGATCATGTTCTCTATCTCAAGTTTACTCTGACAATCAACATTTGAGACAAGAGAAGTATCAGTATGTTTGATGGAGGTTTGTGGATGTCCATCAATATCCATAGGGTTTTTTTTAGATCCGGTATACCTGGCATTACACCATTGTTCCCATGCTGAAGTTCTAGAAGAACTTGGCTTAGATTGTTCAGTTTGAGGTTCTAGTTTAGTTTCTCCATCCATTGCTTTAATGGAGACACTAGGGTCAGTAGTTATATGTACAAGGGCTAACTGACTGGCTAAGCTATCTGCTTTAGCTTTCTCTATTTCTTTTTCTAGTTCCATTCCTTGTCCTTGGACTAAGGATAGCTTTTCTTTGGCTAGCTGGCAGATTTCAGTTATTCTTACCAGTGTAGGATTTCTTAATCCTGAAGCCAGTTGTTTTAATGTTAGTACTCTACTCTCAGAAGGAGGAGAAGAGATAAAAAATGAAAATGTTGCATCATTAGTAGGAACCAAAATAGGAGAAGCAGGCTGAGATTCTTATAAATAAGAAGCTTTCATGTTCTCAACTACTTTTTCTATAATTTCTAGCTTCTCAAGAATAGTATGCAGCTGTGTTTTCAGATCATCTTGATTCTGAATGATCTGGTCAAGTTCTGAATGTATTCCATCCATGTGACCTTTTGTTTTCATCACATCTTGGGCTATATCATCGATATTCTGGGCTAGACACACAGACTGATAATTTGCATAATTTTGCATCCTAATAATGTCTTGAGAAGGCTCTGCATTAGATTTTTTGTATTGAATAAAATCTAAGTCTGCTACCAAATTATTCTGGAATTTTGGATTATGATTGCCTGGTCCCAAATGATGATATGGAAGCTCAGACCTCTTTTCTTTTCCACTTCTAGGTAGAGGATAATCCATCATTTTAATTGATGGGACTACAAGATCTAGGCAGGCAGAACAATTAGGATGTTGGCCATGATGCTCAACTTTGTTCTGGTATGTCTCAAAATTCTTGGGGAGTGAAGGAGAAGATGTTAGATTTTCTTGAGGAGAGGGTTCTTGGGCTGGTAAGTTTCTTTTGCAATAGTAACATTCCTTTGAACCTTTCTGATGCTTTAGCAAATGATCATCTAATTTGGACCTTCCTAGGACGGGCTTATATACAGGTGTTCTAGGAGGAGAATGTACAGGAGAATGTTTGGCAAAATCTGATCTTGAACTTGTTGCAAATAAAGATGAGAATTTTCAGTCAAGATATGTGATTCTCTGACTCTGAGACCTTCCTAGATTTAATAAAGGTTTACCATAAGAGTTAATGGATACTGTCATTTCTTTAGGCATAGGAGGTTTGTGATGAGCAGATATTGGCTCATATTCTGCAGACCATTCTTCGATTTCTGTGAGCTAACATAAACCAAGTGAAAGAGGGAAAATGTTTCCTAGACCAACCACCATGCTTTCAGAAGTAGCGCATTGTAACAACTTAGGGTTAAGAGCGGGCATGGTTGAGGAAAAACAGAGGCAGATAGAAGAGTGAAGTTGTGCAATATTGGAACCTTCCGCCATATCAAAACCAACAAATTGGAGATATGCTTGTAGGAGGGTATTGATATACGGATCATGAAGGGAGACTTGAAATATGGGCAAGGTTGAAGACCAGACAGGGCCATTATGGAGAGGGGCTTGAAAGCCAGAGATTAAAGCATCCTGGAATACATTGTGACAAGATTCAATGATGCAGGTGAGTACATTAGTATCTAATCTAGGGCGAACCAAAGGGTTTATTCTGAACTGGATAAGGCCAATGTGGATGTACTCATAGCCATGTTTAAGACCCCATTCTATATCATCTTGTTGTATTAATGGAATTTGATATTTAGATTGTTCGAGAGAGATAGGGATATTAACTGAACAATAACGGATTAGAGTAGTTGCTTTAAATTGAAATATAGGAATATCATAGATATCTGAAGCCGGAACCTCAGGCATTTTCCAGTTTGGATCAGGTTCATACTCTTGGGCTAACAGACGTACATTATACAAGGGTTTATTACTCGACTGACTTAACAACTTCTTATACCATTTAGTAGGTTTATAAGTAGCTAGAGAGGATAGATCATGAGATGAAGAATCTTTAGGTGCAGCCATTATGATCTACTGCTACTTTTGACAAAGTCCTTCAAATGTTGCAGGTAAGCAAAAGATAAAAGGAAAGTTCAACTTACAATGAGTCTAAGACACTGGCAACAGCAGAGGCCTATTCTTCGACACAAAATTGTTGAAAATAATGCTTATGTATCCTGCGGCGATCACCTTTAGCTGAACACTTCTTTTATCCTAAATTTGCACTTCTCACAACCAGACTTTTCAAACACAAGGCTCGATCATAAAAAATATTACTTCAAAACTCTTTTGTATTATATTCCTCTCAATTACAAATTTATGCAGGAGGCATAATATTACAGATTACAGACATGCGAGATATATTTGCACAGTAAAGCAGGGCATTCAGACTTGTATCCTTGCATAGAAGGATTATAGCCAGGCTCCTAGCACACTTCTCAGGCAAATACTACCTCTGACAGGCTCTGATACCAATTTACCAAAGTACGCTAACCAGAGCGGATAGGACCTATCTATATAGACTTTTACACATGAGATCAATGTTTTTCGTTTGCTAACTCAGGATCCCATAAAAAAGAAGCAATATGATTCTATGATGGTGGTGGTGGATAAGCTTACTAAAGTTGCCCATTTTATTCCAATTAAGCTCACTCATAAGGAAGTGAACATTGTTGATGTTTATATGAGGGAAATTTCTAGATTACATGGCATACCCAAGACAATTGTGTTTGACAGAGACCCAAAATTTACCTCAAAATTTTGGAAAGGATTATTTAATGGATTTGGAACAAATTTGAATTTCATTACAACTTATCATCTAGAATTAGATGGACAAAGAAAGAGGGTGAATAAAGTTATTGAGGATATGTTGAGAATGTATGTGATGGATAAACTATCAAAATGGGAAGACTACCTATACTTGGTAGAGTTTTCTTATAACAATGGGCACCAAGCATATCTAAAGATGATCTCATTTGAAGAACTTTATGGTAGAAAGTGAAACACACCAGTAAGTTGGTATAACCCAACAGATAGAGCAGTGGTTGGTGTTAGAAAAATAGGACCATGGAGCAAAAAATAAAACAAATGAAGAAACAAAACACAGAAGACACACAATACAAGAGAGACATAGATTTATGTGGTTCACCCAGTGTGGGCTACGTCTAACAGAGAAATTGCCAGGTCCTTCCTTTATTATTATCCAGCAAATGAAGGGATACAACCTACAAAAAAACCCGTTGTAACTTCCTCTTCTTTCTCTCACAATCTCCTCTCTTAGAATACAATATTCACCATCATCCATAGATGCAATACATTTCCATCATAAAAGAGGGTTTCCTTCTAGGGAAAAAAACCCTAACATAATCTCTACCGTTAGATTTGTGACCTTATAATGAATGGTCCAGATTTACAATGAAATCAAAATATACTTTTACAAGGAAATTTTTGCTTCGGGGGCTTTGCCCCCGAACCCCCGCTTGCCCCCAGCCGGGGGGATAGCCACCCCGGACCCCACAGAGGGGGTACCCCCCCCTTTGCACTCCCCTGCTTGGAAGAGTGTACATACTTTTGGGGTGTAAATACTTCATGGGGTATAAACACAGCTGAAAGAAAGGACCTCTGAATCAGGAAGATAATTAGACTCCACAACCAATAATATCCCACTTGGAGACTGATCTGAACAACTCCATCGTTGTTGTATATGCTGGACTCTGAACCTTCTTGGACCTGGTAAATTTCTCATTTTCATTTTCATTCTTGAAGACCAACTGAAACTGAGCAGGAACTCAGTTTCTCCCTGGTTACTCCCTTTGTTAACATGTCTGTAGGATTATGGCTAGTGTGTATCTTTTCCAGCTTCAATTTTCCATCTTCCAAGGTGGATCGTATGAAGTGGTACCTCAACTATATATGCTTAGTATTCGAATGGAAGGCTGATTTCTTAGCAAGGTGAATGGCACTCTGACTGTCATAGTACAACCTGTTGTTCTCCTGCTTCTTTCCCAATTACTCCATAAACCTTTGTAACCAAATCATCTATTTACTAGCCTCTGTAGTAGAAACATACTCTGCCTCTGTTGTTGAAAGTGCAACAACCTTTTTCAGTTTCGAAATCCAACTTACTGTTGTTCCATCTATCGTAAAAACATACCCTGTGGTGCTCCTCATGTTGTCTTTATGACCTGCCATATCTGAATCAACATATCCCTATAGAAAAGTGTCTGAACCTCCAAAACATAATGCATGTGTAGTAGTACCTCTCAAATACATGAGAATCCACTTTACTGCCTCCCAATGTTCTTTACCTGGATTGTTCATATACCTACTCACAACTCCCACTGCATGTGCAATATCTGGTCTTGTACAAACCATTGCATACATCAAGCTGCCAACTACTGATGAATAAGGGACCCTGGACATGTATTATATCTCCTCCTGTGTCTTGGGACACATTTCCTTATTTAATTTGAAATGGTTGGCCAAAGGTGTACTAACTGGTTTTGCATTCTGCATTCTAAACCTCTCCAACACCTTCTCTGTGTACTCACCCTCAGACAATGTCAGTTTGTGATTTTTCCTGTCTCTTGTTATTCTCATGTCAAGGATTTTCTTTGCAGCACCCAAATCCTTCATCACAAATGAATTGGATAATTTATTCTTGAGCACATTTATATCCTGCATATTAGTCCCTGGAACAAGCATGTCATCTACATACAATAGCAAGATAATAAAGATTCCATTTTCTATCTTTTTAAAATAAACACAGTGATCAGAATGGCATCTACTATAACTCTATTCTATCATAAACCTGTCAAAATTCATATAACACTACCTTGGGAGCTTTCTTTAGGCCATACAAGCTCTTCTTCAACCTGCATACCAAATTCTCCTTCCCTTTGACCTCATACCCATGTGGTTGCTACATATAAATCTCTTCCTCCAAATCCCCATGGAGAAAAGTTGTTTTTACATCTAACTGTTCAAGATGCAAATCTTCTATTGCCACAAGACTTAAAATAGTCCTAATTGAAGTCATTTTAACAACAGGAGAAAATATTTCATCAAAATCTATACCTCTCTTTTGTGCAAACCCCTTTACAACAAGTCTAGCCTTGTACCGTTTTTCTCCTCCATCTTCTTCCTTCAACTTGTAAACCCATTTATTCTGCAATGCTCTTTTTCCCATAGGAAACTGAACCAAGTCCCAAGTTTGGTTATTTTCCAAGGAATCCATTTCCTCTTTCATGCCTTGCTCCCACTTCTTTTTGGTGTCTACTTGCATTGCCTCTTCATAACATTCTGGTTCACCGGAATCAGTCAACAATAAATAATATAATGAAGGAGATTATCATTCAGGGGGTATAATTAACCTGGTAGATCTTCTAACAACACTTGCAAGTGTTTGAGGTACTTGTTGCTCCTGTTGTTGTACATTTTGATTTTCTGCTTCCTTTGGAATTTCTTTTTCAGTGATCTCATCAAGCACTGTGTATTCTTGTTTTTCTATTTCCTGTTTCTTTCCCTGCAATTGATCTTTGTACATGACCTTCTCATTGAATATGGCATCTCTACTCCTAATGATTTTGTTATTTTCATAATCCCATAAGAGATAACCAAAATCATTAACACCATATCCAATAAAGGTACACTTCTTGGATTTTGCCTCAAGATTTGTTCTATTTTCTTTATCAATATGAACAAATGCTTCACAACCAAAAGTTTTCAAAAAAGAATAGTTTACATTTTTTCCTGTCCATTCCTCCTCTAGAATTATACCATCCAAGGAGATTGAAGGTCCTCTGTTTATTAAGTAAACAACAGTATCTACAACATCTTCCCAGAACTATAAGGGAAAACCGGCATGCAATCTCATACTCATTGCACGCTCCATGATTGTCATGTTCATCCTTTCTGACACACCATTTTCTTGTGGTGTTCGTAGAACTGTCCTCTCTCTACGAATCCCATGGTATGAACATTAATCATCAAACTCCTTGTTGCAGTATTCACCTCCATTATCTGATCTGAGACACTTCAAACTTTTTCCTGTCTCATTCTCAACTAAAGCTTTCCATTTCTTAATAGTATCAAAAACATCAGATTTTTGTTGAATGCAATAAACCCAAGTTTTTCTAGTTGCATCATCAATAAAAGTAACATAATAATGAGAGACACCAAGAGATGATACCTGAGTTGGTTCCCATATATCTGTATGCACAAGCTCTAACCTTTCATTCTTCTTTTCTTTTCCAACTCTAAGAAATCTGACTCTCTTTTGTTTTCCATAAACACACTGCTCACAGAAGTCCAAATCAATTTGTTTAAGATCTGGCAACAAATTTATTTTATGAAGGATCATCATACCCTTCTCACTCATGTGTCCCAGCCTATGATGCCATAGTGTTGTATCCACTCCTGTAGAAGCTAAAGATATAGAAGAGTCAGTATTACCAGTACATAGATACAATGTACCTACCTTCTCTTCTTTGCTATCACCAATGATCCTTTGATGACCTTCCACGTCTTATCTGTAAATATGGATATACAACCTTCACTTGCCAACTACCCTGTTGAAATCAGATTTTTTCTTAAATACGGAACATGTTTTACCTCTTTCAACAACCATTGGTTTCCATTTCATTGCATTATTTTTACCTTTCCCATTCCAACAATTTTGCAGGGTTTATCATCACCCAAATGAACCTGTCCAAAATCACCTTGAACATAATATAGAAAATGTTTCCTATGGGGTGTGGCATGAAATGAAGATCCTGAATCTACTACCCAAGACTCAAAAATATTATCTACAGAAAGAATCAAAGCATCTTGTAACACATCACTTCTTACATTTGTTTCTGGTTTCTCTCCTGCTATCCATCTCTTTGTTTCTTTGGAGCTCTGTAGTCTTTCTTCAGATGTTCTTTCTTCCGACAATTCCAGCACTCTATCTTTTCAAGTCTGGATTTGGATCTTCCCTTCCTATAATTTCCGCGGTTTCCTGAGCCCTTTCCTCTATCCTTCTATCTTCCCCTGTTCTCCATGTTCAACACATTTCCTGATGTCTCACCTGTACTTTTCCATCGCATTTCCTCACTAAGGATAACACCAACAACATCATAAAATTTTAAAGTATTTGAACCAGAGATAGATTTACTTATAGCCATGACCAAGCCATTCCATCTTTCTAGGAATGAGCACAAGATTAGAAGATCCCTAACCTTATCATCAAAGTCCACTTTTACAGAACTTAGTTGATTAGTAACTGTATTAAATTCATTTAAATAATCTACAATAGACCCACCTTCTGACATCTTCATATTAAATAATCTCTTCATTAGAAATACCTTATTTGACGCCGAGGGTTTTTCATATAATTTGGCCAATGCATCCATCAAACCCTTCGTTGTCTTTTCTTTCAAAATATTGAAAGCCACTGACATTGCCAGGCTCAGCCATATCGTTCCTAGAGCCTTTCTGTCAAGAATCTCCCATTCTTCGTCCTTCATGGCCGTCGACTTCTTTTCTACTCCACTCAATGGTAGGAATAGATCATTCTAATATAAATAGTCTTCCATCTACATCTTCCATAAATGGTAGTTTTGGCCGTTAAATTTATCGACCCTAAACTTTACATCTTCTGACATTGCTCCCACTCAAACCAGGAACCCTATTTTTCTGCGAGTTACCTTATGCTCTGATACCAATTGTTAGAAAAACAGGACCACAGAGAAATAAAATAAAAAAATGTAGAAACAAAACACAGAAGAAACACAATACAAGAGAGACACAGATTTACGTGGTTCACCCAGTGTGGGCTATGTCCAACAGAGAAATTGCCAGGTCCTTCCTTTATTATTATCCAGCAAATGAAGGGATACAACCTACAACAAAACCTACTGTAACTTCCTCTTCTTTATCTCACAGTCTCCTCTCTCAGAATACAATATTCACCATCATCCATAGTCGCAATACATTTCCCTCATAAAAGAGGGTTTCCTTCTAGGGCAAAAAACCCTAACATAATCTCTACCATTAGATCTGCGACCTTATAATGAATGGTCCAGATTTACAATGAAATTGCAATATACTTTTACAAGGCAATTTTTTCTTCAGGGGATTCACCCCCAAACCTCCGCTGGGGGCCCGCTTGCCCCCAGACCCCACAGCCGGGGGGATATCCCCCCCAGACCCCTCAGAGGGGGCACCCCCCCTCTGCACTCCCCTGCTTGGAAGAGAGTACATACTTCTTGGGTGTAAGTACTTCATGGGGTATAAACACGACTGAAATCAAGGACCTCTAAATCAGGAAGATAATCAGGCTCCACAACCAACAGTTGGACCATATTTGATCAAGGAAATGGAGGAGAAAATGATAAAAATAAAGAAAAATTTAAAGGATTCTCAAGACAGATAGAATATCTATGCTAATAAGGGAAGAACTCATAAGGAATTTAATGTGGGATACCATGTATTCCTGAAAGTGAAGGCCAACAAAATTTCCCTGAAGTTGGGAAATTGTTCAAAGTTGGAATCTCCTTATTGTGGGTCATTTGAAATCCTAGAGAGGATTGGTCCATTTTCTTATATGATTGAATTGCATGGATCTATATCTATTCATAATGTATTCCATGTATCATTTCTAAAGAAATATATACTTGATGCTAATCATGTTATTGATTGGAATGTGATTTAGGTGGAGCAAAGAGGCGCTTTTCAAGTTCATCTGGTATGCATTTTGGACCAGAAAATCAAATTGCTTGGGAACCAAGCCATAGGGCTTGTAAAGGTCCAATGGACCTGGTACAGTCCTAAGGATTCTACTTGGGAGCATGAGGATGCAATGCTGGCATAATACCCACATCTTTTTGAGGATTTTTGAAATTTTGTTGTACATGGGTACATGATGCATTGATGACAATGCATAAATAAGGCGAGGGGATTGTAATATCCCTACGGCTGAACCCAATTTTAATTTTAAATGCAAATGTACTTAAGCTGGTGAGCTGTATGACATCATTTTATATGCACATTTCATGGTATAGTGCGCGCATGTACTACACAATAAAAATATGAAGTGTGCACATTCCTGGATACCACGCACAACAACTTAAGTGCATGCGATTGTGAGGCCAACGAGCCTTTGTGTATATGCTATTTTTTATAGGTTGGTGAGACAGTTATTATAAGCTAGGATGCTTATGTTTAGATTAGGCTGGAGAGCCTAGATGTTAAAGGCTAGTGCACCTGTTTTTGTACATATTTCATAATTAATATAAATACATCGTTGTGCACAAACTGACCATGATAAAATAGATGGGGGACTAAACTCCAGTGGTTAGGGAAAAGGAGGGGCTAAGTTAAGTAAAGGGCCTAATCTAGGGATCTTAAGACAAAAAGGAATATTATATTAATATTTCTTAAATATAAAGTATGGATAATTATTTTATCCTAAGTTCTAAAGTTGGGGACAAGTGGGCCAAAGTAGCTCCCAACATGACAAGTGTCAAGTTGGGGACATGCATACATATTGTTGGGACTTAGTTCATTTCCTATCATCTTTTCCATCATTCCTTCCATCATTCATCGAGGAAGTCAATCATCCATGAGTATTCACATCCATTGAGTTATCCTTGGTATCTGGATGATTGTACCTGAACCCGTATCCATAGCCATTTATGTTGGTGTATCTGGTTAGCTTGGGAGATGGACTAAAGAAGAGGGTTGTTAGGCCTATGAGAAATTATCTGGGTGAGATAATTGTTGGGGATTGATTTCTTGAAGGTGTTGAACTGTAGCTACAGTGCTATGAGACTTCATGTCTAGCCTATTGCTGAAACCCAAAAAGCAAGTGGAGCAGTCGAAGGACTATTGAGAAGAGAAGGGGCACACTTCCTAGGTGGGAAAAACATGTGGGGAATGAGGGACTGTAGGTTGTTAGTTCAGTGAGCACCTATGACAAAGTCTTTCCTGTTGTCCATGAGCCTTTATCTTGGTTAGGGATCCCTTTACTCGGGTGGAGTTTAGTCCCAGCTCGGGGGTGACTCACTGTTGAGAGTGATGAACAATGTGGTCTAAGGTTGGAAGGTTCGTGGAAGGTCTGCACATAGTTGGTGATATTATCACAAAGATAAGTGTCAATTGTGTGATAAATTTACATGTTGCATTGTTATTTACATGTTTAATTTATGGGTTTATCCTATGCATGATTATAACTGTCTATATGTTCATGGGTATTTCCTATATATGTTGCATGCCTATGTTATTGTTATTTCAATGTGAATCCATGAATTTATGAAATGTATTTGTTTTTTTACGTTTTACATGTAAAGCTTACACAAGTGTTCTGTGTGCATATGTTTTAATTGAATGTTGTTAGAAAAATTTATGTGGCATAGCGCGGTGGGTTGTTGGGTGTGTTATAGTATGTTCTGCAGAGATAACAAGAGAGTTCTCTGGCATAGCATGGCCCAACATGGATGGAAAGGGTCATTGCACTTTTAGGGATACTACAATGTTTTGGATTTTATTTGCACTATCTATGCACGCTTAATGGGCCAATATCTATGCTAGAAAATTTTGGTCAATTTATGGCATTGAATTGGATAACTATTAAAGAAAATTTGATGTCATACGACGGTGGAATGAAGTGAAGGATGAAGGTTATGTATACCAAAGTGATGTAATCAGGTAAAACTATTGAAAATGGAACAAATGGGGAATTTTAAGCTGATAGAAAATTTCCTCCTGATGTATCACTTTAGGAGGAAATTGTGTGACCAAGATACATCCCATTTTCACTACCCAAGAAAATGAAGAACTAAGGATGGAGTGGAGTTTCTAAAGAAGGAGGACGAATTGATGAAGGGTGAAGTCGAACTAACTATCAGAAGAAAACCAAAATAGTTAGGTGTGTACAATATCTCAAAAGGTACAAGGTGTGCATACCGATTCTTGTTTATATATCTATAGATAATGATACAATGAAAAACCATGGAAAAAATGGGCCAGGCCAATGAGAAAAAATGGTTCCATAAAATAATACAATATGTGATGATCGAAAGGAGGAACCAAATAGTAATGTCGTAGTCTAAATGTTCTATGAAATGATTATTCTCTGGCGATATTTTCCGAGGAAATTAGACCTAAATATGTTGAGAAATTGTTAAATCCATAGATTTGAGTGATTATTTATGTATAATTTGAGTTCCCTATGGGGTTTTCAACATGTTGAATCCATTTCTGCATTCATAAATGGATTTTAAACAACAAAAAATAGTGATTTCATGTAGATTTATGTTGTCATATTCTGGAAATAAAATCCATTTTGTATAACAGTTAGACAATGCCAATAATAATACAATGATATTAGTAATCCTATATACAATCCTAGAATCAAGAGGCTAGGTAAAACATAGAAGCATAGTGAAGATTGCAAGTGATCTAAATATATAGGAATTGATGCCCCTCGGGGGAGATGAAACAACTAGAGGAGACTTATTGAATATTAATAGGTCCCAATATTTGAAGTGAGATATTAGAAATGAATTTGAAACTAGTGGCTCTGGTAAATGGTGGACAGATCCCATCAAATCCAAGAAACCACAACTAAGGTTGAATCGTTGAAAATCATGTATGAATCTCAATGGTGCGAGAATGAGAGATAGTTAAGAACATGAGGGACTACTAAGACTAAGAGAAATGAGGACTCTCTTAGATTAGTATTAGGTTACCTATCAATGAGGAAAATGGGACCAAGTTACACGATGTATTGAGACTAAACCATAGAATCATGTTAAAATATTTAGACACTTAGGAGTTAGTTAAGATCAACTTGGTCTAATGTGTCGTTAGGTAAAATTGTGTTTCTTAGTGTGTTTATTTAGTATGAATTTGTGTTTAGGTGATATGATAGTCACAATATGTTCCCGACATAGAGTGATCTGACAATTCATATTCTCCTCGATCTTAATGACTACATTGATCTATGGCTTAGCACCCAATTGATCCATGATCTCTATTTAAAGAGAATAGAGGGTTATTTTCCAATGGTAGATTGTGAGAAACTTTGTTCTAAATCACTATGTAATCTTTTTATTTTTCATTAATAAATTCCTCTAAGTGGTCATGTTGGTTGGGGGCATGGATGTTTCCCCGTAGGGTTTTATCACGTCAAAACATCGGTGTTTTGATATTTGATATATTTGTGTGAGTAGTTATTGAAGGTGTTCATGATCTATTGGAATACATGTGTTGTATAACATGGTATCATAGTGCATTTGAAGACTCAGTACCATTGTAGATCGAGATCATGAAACTCTGTAGTTGCATCTCTATTTTATGTAATTTCCATAGATTTCTGGGTTGAGAGGACTATTCCATTATGTATGTAGTGATTGTATTATTTAGAAATATTTTTTATTTCACTTGAAAAGCTTTCCTTTTTCCTAATATACAACCATTTTAGTCAGATATAAAGATACAAAGCCCGAATACACCCTTTAAAAAATTTTGTAGAGATAATATTTTGTGGTTTTTTTTTCTTCTTCTTCTTCTTTTTTATTTCTGGGCTACCTCTCTTTTCAATTTATGTATTCAATTTTCCATGTGCCCCGTGAGATATCAAAAAATCAAAAAACATAGCAGAAAGGGTTTCTTATCTGTGTATTTTCTTTTTTGTGTGCTATGTGCAATATCAATAAATAAAAAACAGAGAGAAAATATGCATTTTTCAAGTAATCTAATCAATATATAACCCTTCTTGTCATTGAGAAGATAATTTTTATTCCAATATGAAAATATTTCTTTATGAGCACACTCTCCAAGGTCATCTTCAACAACAAAAACAATCCTCCTTCTAAACAATATAATATGTTTTGCACTAGCTCATTTTGTTAAAAGTTGCTTTATTAAGTAAGAGATCTTGACCTCAAGTATCTTTTTTGTTACTTTTTTTTGAAAAAGTTAATGCATCCATTGTAAAGTGTATTTCACTTAAATTATAAAATTGAATCACTATAGGTATCTTTAATATTTTATTTGATTTTTTTTTTTTTTTTGAATGCAACTTTCATTCATAAAGTAATTTCATTGTAAAAGTGATCTCATTTATTCTATAAAAGTGGGTCACTTCATAAGAAATGTATTTGTAAAGTGAGGTTATTAGAAGGAGGGGTATCACCACATGGACCAACTTCTACTTGCCACATGGCTCTTTGGTTATTGTTTATGTCTTTTTTCAAAAGGGCAGAACTTTCGCATTCAAAGTCTGTTTTAGTGTCGTTTATTTTTTAAACAACTATTTTTTCGATATATTTCCATCTAGACCATCAATTTCATATTTTTCTCCATATTTAATATGGCTTCTACCAGTGATATTTTGCTTACCAATACCAACTACTTCCAATGGAAATCACATATGGAGGATTTATCAAGAAGTAAAGGATTGCACCATATTACCTTGGAAAAATAACAAGAACCCACTAATCATGACAAGTATGTCAAATGGATTAATAGGAATGATGAATCCTATGGACTGATCAAAATGTCCAACTCTCCTAATTTAAGGTTTCACCTTAAAGAAATTAATTCCCCCAATAAATCTTGGGAAACACTTGAAGTTGTGTTTGGTAAACGCAATATTATTTGAGCTCACCAGTTGGAAAATTAGTTCATGACCTTAAGTCCAAATGATATTCCTTCAATTGAAGATTACTTATCTAAGTTAAAAGCACTTAGAATTTTCTGTATAGAGTTGTAACTAGATCTGAAGGAAGATCAATGTATAAATTTCATTCTTTCCAATCTTGTTAGTGAATATTTTGTTTTTGTATCTACCTTTCATTCCATTGAAGAAGATCTAGAGATTACTTATAAAGAACCCCCTCTTGAGTACTTTTGTTATTTTCTAATTCGAGAGCAATAAATCTTTGTGAAAGTTGGATTGATCAACACTTTAGGTAGATACAACCAATACTTAGTGTTCCAACAGAAAGATAAATACAAGAATCCCAAGAAGCAACATCATCACCACAATAACAAGAAAAACAAGAGTGCCAAACCATTTCATCTAGCTCCTCCTAATGGTGACAAAGAAGCAAAATCTAAAAATAAGAATACTAACAGACATTGAAACTTTTGTAGGAAAGATGGTCATGTGGATTCCAAATGTTTTAAGAATATGGAAGCCTTGGAAGCAACACTAAAGAAGCACAACATCAACATTGATTCTTCTTCTTCGAATTATTATTCTCATGGACATACACTTTTGGCTTCGGGTTTCTCCTTCAATGCAACTTCGACCTCTTCTACTAGTAATTGGCTTATTGATTAAAGAGAATATTATCATATGGATAAGGATAAAGCCATATTTTTAGCTCTAAATGAATGTAACAACAATAAGATATTTGTTGCTGATGATAGATCTCTTAGTGTTGTAGGGTCATGAATAATTCAAGGAGATAATATTCATTTCAATGATGTATTATGTGTTCTAGTTATTTCCTACAACCTTCTATCAATATATCAGATTACTCATTCAGGTGAAGGTAAAACTGTAAATTTTTCACCTCACCAAGTTGTAATAAATGATCTAGAATATCCTAAAAATTTTCTTGCAGCGAGAATTGTTGATGATATTACTAGGCTATACAAGTTTGACAACTTTGGTTCATCACCTTTTCAATCATATTTTATTTCTCATAACGATGAATTGAGTAAAAATTTTCATGAGTATTTTGGTCATCTAAACTATCGCTCACTGCAACAACTATCTAATCAATAGATGGTGATTGGTCTTCCTCTTGGTTCTTGTAGATATGGTGTTTGTGTTGGTTGTGTTCTTGGAAAAAATCATCGAGACAATTTTGAGAAATGTGCCTCTTGGCATGCCTTAGCCCCTTTGCAACTTTTCACAGTGACTTGTGTGTTCCACTTTCTTCTCGTTCTTATTCTAGGTGCAAGTATTTTTTAACTTTCATTGATGAATTTTCCAAACACACTTGGTTTTAATTCTTAAAACTTAAGAGAAACATTTTTGACAAGTTTTTGGTCTACAAGGCCCACGTAGAAAAGCAATTTGGACATGAAATTAAAAGGTTAAGAATAGATAATGGAGGTGAATATGTGACAATAATTTTACAAGTTGCTACACCGCATAGGGAATCCAAATGCAACACATTTTTCCATATACACCACAACAAAATGGTGTTGCTGAGAGAAAGAACCACACATTAAAATAAATTGCTAATTGTATGATACAATATAATGGATTAAGTCTAAAGTATTGGGAGAAATCCATTAATTGTGCACATTACATAGTAAATTTCACTCCCATGGAGGCTCTTAAAAATATAACACTAGAAGGAGCATGGAATAACATTAATCCATATGTAATCCACTTTTGTGTTTTTGGAAGTGTAGCATGGGATCACATTCTTGATGAGAAAAGGAAAGCTTTATGTCCTAAAAGTGAGATTTTTTTTTTTTTTTTTGGTTATTTTGAACATGTCAAAGGTTATAGGCTTCTTCAACCTCATTAAAATGAAATTATTATTTGAAGAGATGTTAAATTTGATGAAAATATCTTGGCCTATGAGCCATCTTCGACATATGTTCCATTGTGTATTCCTATTTTTCTTTATTCTTCTTCAGATGAGGACAATGAGGATGAATATTCACCTCCACCTACTCATATTTCTCCAGATGAGTCCATTGAATATGAACTTGAACCAAAAACACTAATTTATATATGGGTCCATTTAACATGAAAAGAAGTTGGTGATCTCTCCTGTGATCTTTCAAATCAACATTAGACACACTCATAATTTCAATAAGCCTCTTCTCTCTTTGATCAAGTTTAAGAGACTCATGGTCTAAATACATTTGCAGAAGATTCAGTGTTGG
>ML785732.1:294820-316308 GCA_009831015.1 Picea engelmannii
ATAAGTGTAGGATTTCTTTTACTTTTCTTACAATATTTATAAATTTATTACTTTATGAACTTTAAACAATTAATGAGAAATGTACATACAAACATACAATCCATAGTACACATAGATTTAATGTGGAAACCCAAATAGGAGAAAACCACAAAACGTTTCTTCATAGAATAATGTAGGAACCAACCTTATTTTACAATATTTGTAGGCACCAACCTACATGAGACACCAATCTCCTCAATTGAGAACCAACTCAGTAATTTTTGTAGGCACTGTTATCGCAAAAATTGTAGGTTGGAAAATGCCCAACCCAGTTCACAAGATGGAGAGAACTACGGGAATACCTACCCACTGTCAGCTTATATTGGTACTCCCCTCACTTTAAAGATGCTAAAATTACCTCATGGGTGGGAATCCTGGGTGACCCTAGGGGGAAACTAGGTGGAAAGTGTAGCGATGGAAGTTGATGCCCCTATATGTTGAAGTAAGAAAAAAAATACGGCTTGGAAATGAGTCTTGTGAATGAAGGATAGTTTCCAAAGATTTGAGTACCTGCACAAAGGTGTTAAACTTGTTTGAGACAAGACAAATGATCATGATACAAGACAACATATAAAAATGGACAAGCAAGTGAAGCTTTCTTTCCTTAATTGAAGTAGTAAATAAGAATATATATCAGCAATGAAATTAAATACTTACTGCAGAAATAACCATTAAAATTATCAATTATGTGTTGGACAATGAAGACCTAAATCAATAGATAACTTTCCAATATTCAAGAAAAAACTTTAATGGTAAAAGACAACTGATAGATAGTGTTTTCATAGAATTATTACAGAAGCCTTGTTTTTGTAGAAAACAATTTCTATAGAATAAATATTCAACCACAAAAAATCACAAGTAAACCACCCAAAAGATGCACAATGACTAGTAGATTATTATGGCAGCTTCTTAGCAATTTATGATGGTTCAAAACCAAGTTAAAGTTAAAGTTTGAAATTGTTTTTCTGAACCCCTAATGGTTTTATAATTTAGTTTATTATAACCAAGGAACTAATAATCCAATCAAGATTCCCTAGTGGGTTTATCAATATTAAGACACCAAGAAAGAATTCCAACTTGGACAATTTCAATATCTCTCAAAATCACCTCTACCAATGCAAAATTATATTAGTGCCTTGCCAAAATGGGTTATGGAGTATTATTTTATTAAGTTAGGTATACTACTTCTCAAGGGGTGTAATCCCTTTTACTCCCTTGAGCAAGTAACCCTAACAAGGTAAATCTAGGAGGGTGTAATCCCTTTTAGTCCTCCTAACAACCTTTGCAATAGTTTTTTCAACAGACAACAATGATAAAACTTGGTGGAGGGTATATTCCATTATATGCCTCCAAGGATCTAGCCAATAAAAACCATGGAACAAGAAACAAGAACTAACAAAATGCATATTTTTCTTAAAAATTACAAGAGCATGCAAGAAAAACCCCTAGTTACCAAGAAATTTCATCACCATAGCAAGAGAAAAGGCCTCCAAGAGCTAGTGCACCACTTCAATGCACAAATCAATGATAAACCATAGAGAGAGAGAGAGAGAGAGAGAGAGAATGATATTTCCCAAGAGGGGCACAAATTTCAGCCAAGTAAATCTTCTCAGAGTCAGAGAGTTATGTTAAAATGAAAAGATTCAAGCCTTTATTTATACTAGGATTTCAAAAATAATTTTTCCACATAAAATTAGGGTAAACCACAAAACAAGGGTGCCAACCCCTTTACTTTTCCCCTTTACAAAGTAATTTGATTTTAACTTTAAAAAAATGCACAAAAGAAACCCTAAGTGTGTTGTGAACCCCTTCTAGGATGACATCTTGGAACTTTAACAAGTTGTTGAGAAAGAGAGAGGAAGTTATTGGGCCTCCTAAAGCCTCCCTCTCATGTGTTAGGACTCTTTTCATGGTGCA
Source organism: Picea engelmannii (assembly GCA_009831015.1). NCBI lineage: Eukaryota > Viridiplantae > Streptophyta > Pinopsida > Pinales > Pinaceae > Picea > Picea engelmannii. The sequence continues at coordinate 296,777 of ML785732.1, forward strand.
AGGGATCCTCCTCATCTAAACATGCCAATTTTCCATCAAACATCACATCACCACCAAAATGCTATCCTTAGCATGACTTCAAGCCCTCCAAGATGATGTATTAGCCTCCAAAGGCAAGTCATTGGGATTGTAAGTCTAGGTGAGGTCCTCCATGGTGTCTTATTCTACCTCGAAAGGGAGTGTTTAACTTCTGTCCTTCCCCAAGGTATGGGATACGAAATCCAATCAATGGGATTCCTTCCCCAATGAAGGCCCAAGTTGGGCTTGTTCCTTCAAAACGTCAATCAACAAGGCCCTGCAAAGATAGACAATTGTTCCCTCCAAGGATCTCACGCCAAAGAATCATGGTAAGTAAAATCACATTTAATACAAGAGTGATATAAACATGTGCATCAAAAACTAGCTTATCAAATTAAAGAAGTGCTCAAAGACACTATGAAATTTTCCAAGTTTAGGTATGGGAGGGTTGACAAGGTGACCTATTGGGTAGATCATTCCTTGAGTCAAGGAGTCTTTTCTAGGTGGACCATTTCTAAGTCATGTGGAGAAGATGAACTCGATGAGGGGTGAGAGTTTTTGGGCATGGGGTTCATGGCATAAAACATTTTGTATTTTCTCATTTATGGGTGCCTTTGTAGAGGGTGTGATACACCTTCGTTTTCAATGCATCCTTTTTACAATCCCATTCATTTTCCATTAATTAATTAAGTTCTAGAATGATTGGGTACTCCCAATGGGTAACATAAAACTTGGGGGACAATAACACAATGTCACTTGAAGGGAGAGGTACACAGACTACTAAAGGGGTAAATAAAATCGTGTAACACACTTGTGTAGATACCTCAACAAGTGGGACACTTTTATATATGTCTACTTTCTTTTGCTGGTGTTTGCTATTTTTAGGAGAAACATTTCATTTTTCTCAACACCTATTTGGGTGAGCATCTGAAAGGTTATACTTTTAGCTTTTTTCTTTTTCCAACTACATTGCCTCTTGGCCTTTGGTCCCTTCTTCCCATGAAATGAGGTACAATCCCTTCTTGGATCAGTACACCCAAAAATCCCAAAAGATTAAAGTGATAAGTATGATCTGAAATGGCACAATGAATCATCAAGGGGACCTCCCAGTAGAAAACTCATCCTTAAGGGTGACCACTTACTAGGGATCAATGTCAACCACCAAGGTGAAACAAGGAAAATAACATAATTTCCAAGAAGACATGCTATAATCAAAAGAAACTTTAAGTGCAACATATTCAAATGCCTCAAGTATTAAAGTGATACTTACCACAATACCTAAATTTTATCTCATGGAGTAGGACCTAGTGTCTTCCAAAAGCAAGATGAGGTGGTGAATTCCATCATGAAAAATCCAAGATGTGTGGTTGTGAAGTGGATATATTTTTGTGCTTGTTGATGGTGCCAGTCATTTGTCTCTCGTTACTCCGTGTCTGCAACCTGAGATCCTTGAAACATCATCTCCTTATTTATCCCTAGAAATTGAGGATAACATCTGGCTCCTACTCGGGGACATGTACTCTTGATAGAGTGCATGATAACCTCAACATATCCTGGTCAAACTTATTCCTACACTGAAACATAAAATCGTAAAATTGAGGGTGGCTCACTCACCCTTTTCTCATATAATTAAAAAAATAAAAAATAAAAAATGACAACTAATCTAGAAAATATTTTTTTTTTACTTTTCATATAATATGATGAAATAGAAATATGCAAATCAATAATGCAAGTAGAGAAAAATGAAAATCAAATATTAAATGCAATTAAACCACCATGAGAAATCAGGATGCAAATGCAAGAAAACAAGATGACCTACCTTCTTACCTGGGGCCTGGGCCCTGAAGAAGTCAAGTACCTTGAATGTAGGGTCGGAGAATACACCCATCCACTGGTAATTTAATCTTTCTCCCATCCATGGATGATAAGTAGTACTTATATTTCTTAGACTGCTTCTTGATGATGTAAGGGCCAATCCAAGAGTTATTATTTGTTTGATCATATTTGGGCTTTCCCTTCCTCTTATCCCACATGAATGAAAGAATTCATTCATTGTGTTATCACCCCATAAATTATGGGAATCAACTTATGACTTGGATATTATGGATATTATCTATATCTAGTGTTTTTATTGGCAACTGATTTTTCATTTTACAAAAAGAAAAAAAAAAGAAAAAAAAAAAAGAAAAAGAAAAAGAAAAAAGAAAAAGAAAAAGAAAAGAGGGCATAAAAGAATTGAAACAAAAGCCCCATGCAATAATAGTAACTTGGTCATACCTTTCAAGAATGACCAATTTCTTTTAAATTTTCAATGTTGATAGGTTAGTGAATAAATATAACCAGACTGTTTAATCCTGGTCAGATAGCCCCTAGGTTAGATTAGTGAATAAATATGACCAGACTGTCTAATCCTGGTCAGATAGCCCTTAGGTAGAGTAATTTCTTAACCCAATAGTTTAATCTGGGTTAATTGTCCTAGGAAGATAGGTTAGCATGTAGGTTAGTTGTTTCATTTGCTTCACCCCCATGAAAACAGATTAATATTACACCATGTCCCAAATGCCTAGGAATAATTTGTTCGAAACCCCATGGTGGTATCTCTTGGAAATTTGAGGAAAAACCCATAAAATGATTTATCCTAAGTTTTTCCCCAAGCTCACATTTCTCCGCTCATGATTTATGTTACATTCACTTTCCAAAGGTCCAGATCATGGCACTTAGATCAACGGCTCACAGAGCATTCTGGACCCCCCCTAGTGTTCTGCTTTTAATCGAGGGGGGGTCCAGAATCAGTGATAATATTTACGCAGATCTGGACGGTCCAGAAAAGAGCGCGTGAATCCACGGCCCACATTGGATTCTGGATCCCCCCGCCCATTCTGCCTTTAACGGAAGGGGGGGGGTCCAGAATTGGTTATAACTTGGGCGCACATCTAGATGGACCAGAACAGAGCGCTCACATCTATGGTTCACATTGAATTCCGGACCCCCCCCTCTGTTCTGCCTTTAATGGAGGGGGGGGGGTTTGGAATGGGTATTAAGGAGCATGCTAAGATCTGCGGCCAGGAAGATGGCACACGGATCAATGGATCAAAATGAATTTTGGACCCCCCCTAGTGTCCTGCCTTTAACCAAAGGGGGGGGGTCTGGAATAGATATTTCCCTTCGGCGGGCCCCTGGTCATTCGTGGTGTCGGTCTATTGGTTCTCAAGTCCCATCCCTCACATGCTATCTGACAGCCCATCACTCATGGATGTCATCCTCCACTGAGTCCACTTGTCCCACTTGTTTCCCGGGGGCATGTCACATTCCATAACTAATGTCAGTCCCTGCTATCAGGCCTTTACCCTTTCCACTCATGATCATCCCCTTTTGGCAACTTTTACCTCAAATCACCAGCCTCCACATCACCCTTCGTATGCTTTGGCCACCGTCATCTACCACCTCATCCCAAGTGGCCCGTTGTCCATTTATTACAGGATAACATACCCGTTATCCGGCTGACCTATCTCCCACGCCAAACCGACCCATTTTTGAATAAAACTACCTTTTCCCTTTTCATTCGTTATTCATCCCTCGCGCCAGAAACCTCCTATTCCTCCATTGCTTCAGCGTCGCCTTCACCCGCAGTTAGTCGACCCCACTAACGTATTGTTTATTACAGGTACAATTGCTGAAATGGTGTCCAAGACAAGACAAGCGGAAGGAGAAGAGAATCATTTTCTTCCTCCCCCTGTCGACTTAGATAAAATTCCCTTGGTCGATAAAGATCGATTGATAGCAGATACTATTTGCAGTTTTGACTTTTTCGATCTTCAGTCATGGCTCTGGGAGGTGTTCCTGGACCAGAGCGACGAAATTGGACTCTGGGAATCCAATTTGCCTCTATATCTCTTTCCCCAGATTCATCATTTCCCAGAATTCGCCCTCAAATGTCAAGCCCATTATGTCCCCGAACAGAAAGCCATCGTTTCTTCGTCTGGAGACGTCCTCTTTTTCATCACCCCTGAAGATATTGGCCAGAGGATGCAAATACCCCTTGTTGAATCTGCATCCCCATTCAATTTAGAAATCCTCACTGAGTTATATCAAAAAATGACTTTTCCTCGGAGAGCTCAGATATTTGAGCTTTTCCTCCCCACTTCCGCTCCACTCCCTTCCACCAAACCCCCTTACCCTTCTTCCATGTTCTCCACCAAAGGAAATCAAATCATTTCTTCCCTGTGTGCCCTGCTTGGTTACTATTCTGATAAATGGGTAGATGAGCCCATCCTGGGTTTTCTGTCCATTTTCTCAAACGATGAACATCCCACCACACAGTTTGACTACAACGCCTTCTTGGCTGATAATATTCATGAACAATTCATGAATTTCAACACAGAGGGGATGTTTATATATTCTTCCATACTCACGTACATGTTCGTTTACTTTCAAGCCGACAAATTCAGTTTCTCCATGCAGAAGATGGATGCAGACGGAAGGCCCCAGCCAATCACAGTATGGACTTCTCTCCTGAAGTACAACTCTGTTGAATATGACTTCAAAGATTTCATTGATCAGTTTTACCACCCAGTGGTAAGCATGTTGAGCGGCAGGCCTGAGCCACGAATAAATGAAGAGGTCCAGATAATTCTACATCTCTCGGAAGACGCAAATACAGGAGACTGGTACTTGTATCAGAATCACACTGAGATTCGAGTTTACAGGTGCGAATTGGCACCCTACAAGCTGCCAAAATATGTACCGGTAAGGATTTTTGCATTAGAATATATTAGGTAGATAATGAATTCCGATGATATTCACCTTGTTTCCCTGAAGAAGAAGCAACAATTGCGGATCAAGGGGAAGATTGGTTCTTTCATCTGCAATAGTCGAGGTGCAGGGGAGGAAGCAGACAGAATGTTAAAGGAGATGAAATTATTTACAAGTTTCACCTGGCACTATGATCCGTGAGGGATCATTTCTGAAATGAGAGTGAAAAATAATAATGTCCCATATGCGCATGAGTCCAAGCCAGAGATCAAGAAGTTTGCAAATCAAACAGTTTGGATGCCTGATACGTTGATGGACGTGGAACAACAAGTTGAAGTGGAACACCAGGTGCCCTCGACAAGTGTGCCACCCACTACCACACCTCAGGTTCCCAAGGAGAAGAGGCCCCGACATGAGTCATCTCCTCCTGTAACAGAGATGTCATCATAGGAGTTTAAGATGCACACCAAAAGGCCAAAGACTGTTTCAACGCCTGGCGCGACAGTAGAGCAAGAAGTCCCATCTACCACAGTGACCACCACAGGGGTCAAGCCAGTCACTCTACCTTTCGGTTCAAGCCAGCATAAGGCAATAACAACAACAATGAAATCCACTGATTCTCCCCTAGATACGCAGCCTAGTAAAACGGGTCCCAAGTTGGGAATTTTCGAAAAGTATTATTTGATCAAAAAGAAAAACTAGACGCTCACTAGCAACACTTATGCCCAGCTCTGGAAATAGTCATCTACAGCTCAGCATAGGCTTTTGTCATCCTTTGACACTGAAAAGGGTAGTATGCATATGGCCTACCTCCAAGCACAGGTACCGGATCCCAAGGTTATTTCAGATTACAAGAGGGCCACTTTCGAGTTCCAAGCGAAAGATGTGCATCCAGCAGATCAGATGGATCTGCATAAACAAATAGGGGAGATGGTTTTCCACACTTTGGCCCACGCTTTAGCTTTTGCAGCAAAGTTTCAAGTGTCTTTGAACAATGCTCAGACCCAACTCAAGCTGGAGAAAATATCATCTTTCGCGAAAGACAACAGAATCAAGACGCTGGAGGAGATGGTCCTTAAAATTGGTTATGACCCTGCGAACATCAAGGTTGTTGAAGAGATGATAAAAAATAAAAATGTTGACATCGCATCCTTAAGAAAGCAGCTGAAGCTCCCGCTCACAGAGGACTCACAGGCCAAGGAGATAGCAGAAAAGGAAGGTGAAAAGGATGAGATGTTAAAGTTACTCATGGAGAAGAATGCTCAACTAAAAGAGATGGAGGCTGAGATGGAGAGACTACTAAAGGAGAAAGAGCAGGAAAATCCTATGGAAGGCATTCCATTGAGTGCTATCCCAATTGCAGGTTTGAGCACAGCAACAGTGACAGCCATTCCCTCTGCAACATCAGTGCCACTATCAGAAGGAACAACAGACCTTGCCAAGTCCACAGAGAGGATGAACCTGCAAGAGTCAGAAATCAGCAGGCTTAAGAAAGAAGTGGAGAACCTCCAAGAGCTTAAGACTTCTTTCCAGACAAGCCTATCCAAAGAAAATCAGGTGAATGAGCAAATCATGAAGGAGTTACAGCAACTCCAAAATCATACAATGGCAGGGAAGACTTTGGCTGATGTCAAAGAGATTGTGTGGACAGATATTTCCAAGTCCATAAATGAAATCTGGCCAATGGTTCAAATTATGTTTGAACAAAATGAGTTGCTCGAGAGGAGAAAACAAGATGTTGAGAAAATTAGAATGGAGCTGGGAGACATGCCAGCACAAGAAAATGAAATCATCAGGTTCTTGAATTCCAATACCAGAGATGAACTTGAAGAACTAAAGATCGAGGACAGGATGGAAACTATACTTGAGGTAAAAAGGGTTCTAACCAAAAGAGGTCTCATGCTTCAGCTTGAGGATAAGATTCAAGTCATGGATCAAGGAGTACAAAAGTTTTTCAATAAGATAGATGTCCTCCAAAATAAGGGCCTACCTGGCCTGAAGGTCATTAATGACAAATTAATGACACTCCATGATTACAAGAAAAGGCTGACTGAAGTGTCTAAGGATAGTTCCAAGTTTGCAGGGATACAGGGAAGCATCACAGGCAAAGCATTCATGGATGCCCTGCAGTTGGATATTAGTATCCAATATGAGATTAAACACATATTCACCATCAAGCCTACTTTTTCTAAATATACAGACATGGATGAAGTGTATCGGAGATTTCTTAAAGTCACAGTGCCAGGTCATCTCAGATGGGAAGAATTGTGTGATCTACTAGATTAGCAGATGAGCTGTCACAATCCAGTCACCTGTCCAGTCAGAAGAGGTTGTGAAGGCACCTCGCCAACGGCCTACCCCAGAAGTTCCACAAACAATTGTATCGAGTCATCAAGCAGTTTTGATTAGTTAAGTTAGTTAGACTAAAAATAGAATGAGCATGTCCTGATCAGTTACGACAGGAACGTTTGTATTTTGAATTATAAATACTTCATCTTTCGAAGTATTGGGGGTTGTTGATTCGCACACCCTATTGCTACCAAATTGTACTATTTTTTAAGAGATCTACCATTAATAAAGAAGAGGCACTTTACAGGATTCTTGCGTATGTTCACTGGTGATGTTGATCTTCTAAGTTGAATGTTTTTCTTTCTCTGTAATCATTTTGTTTTCTGAAACTAATCTTTATGAATAGCGTAATGTTGTAGGATTTATCTTTGATACCCTGTTTCCGATTCTAAATATTTAAATGTTTATCTTCTAATATCTTCAATTAATAAATTCTTAACTGCTTATTAGTTGAAGTTATTTTCCTTATCTTTTCTTCTGTCCATCATTTTAATTGCTAAAGATCCAGTGAGTGTATTATCTCACCCTGTGAAGATCTTCTTTGGTGTTTCTGGTTGTTTCTCATATCTAATTAAACACAGACCCCATAGCCCAATGGATGTGTAGACTGTCTCAACCAATTTAAAAAACTCTTTGACAACAAAACCAATAGTTTCTTTACCTAGCCTAATATCTGAAATTAAAAACAAAGCTAAATCATATAGAGAGATCCCTCTTTGAAGCTGGAAGGGCTAGATCCCAGCTTTAAAAGCGGTTGGTTAAGGTTACCTTTGTAGATTTCTTCTTTTTCAACCTCTAGGAAATTTACCAAGTGCTAACACATTGTAGTTGATGTAAGGTGTATTATCGATGTAGGGGTAAAAATGTGGATTTTTGTTAAATGCATCTTTAATGGACTTCTCATGTCCGTTGTCCCCTTTATTTAATTCTTTCTTCAATATTTTGATGGACCATATTTCATTCCCTTGAAATTTTGCAAACTTTTCCTTATATTCATGGGTTCTTGGGAGAAGTGTATCTATATAATCCTCCTATAGTAAAGTTATATTGTGAGGATCTTATTCAATGGGTAGTTGTCCTTCATCAAATTCATTTTCGTTGATGCAGTTAGGATGGTCCCACACTATCAAATGTTCATTTTCCACTCGTCGGTTGTAGATAACTTCAAAGGTACCATCCTGCATGGGGATATAAGCATGAGAGAGGTCCATGCTAAGGAATGCTACAAGAGTGGTGGCCCAAATCCTTGATAATAACATGCTACAAGAATCTTGGACATTAATCACCACTATATTCATGAGGATGCTAATTTGAGGAAAATCCACCAAATATAACTTTGCGTCTTCTATTAGACTGTAAACCTTGAACTTCTTGGAATCAATGCCACATACATTTCCATAAGGTATAGTTGTATTGATACCAAGCTACTTCATAAAATTTAAGGACATCACATTTGTTGAGGCCTAGAATCTAGCTTGCAGTTTTTCAAGACAAGATAATCCATCCCCGAAGAAAGGTACAAGGGAGGGTTAGGATCATTTTTCCATCCAAGGTACATGGTATTCAAGATTATCGAAGGATATTCTATCTCGATTGGCACTTTAAACAGCTTCAACACTTCTCTTATAATGGAAGACATTTTTCACATTTCTGTCATTGGGATTGTCATATTCATTTTCCCAATCATGGTTGGAACATCTATATTCAACTGAATCTCTTCTTCCAGTGTTGGTTTTGGAAGTAATTCATGAACTAGAGGTGGGTGTGGTGGGACCACCTTCTTTGTTGACTGGGGAGTATTTTTCTTTGACCGAGCCGAAGCTGGTTTTGTTGGTTGAGATGCATTTTGATTCTCTGAAGTCTGTGGAGGAAATATAGGAATTTTATTCCTTCTTGCATAGGTCACGATCTCACTCTTCTTTGATTCTTTCTTCTAATCTTCATTCAATAAATTAAGCACTATGAGTAGACATTATTTGCCTCCCTTTCTTCAGGATTCATCAATCTATTCCTATGTAATACCTATGGTTCTATCATCATCATCATCTTGAAAGGAAAAACCTATATCCATGAAGTTGATACTGTCATGAGAGTCTTCTTCTCATTTTAAAAATTCTTCCTCCAGATGAGGTTCTTGGCAAGGAGAGAACAATGGTAATTCCTCCAAGTTCACCATACAAATAGGTTTCAATGTGTCAGGAGACTTTTCCTTCAAACCTATGGGTTATTTCCTGACAAATGAATTCCCGGGAGTAGACTGGTTACTTTCAAAAGTTGTCAACCGAATCATAACTTGATTTTGAGTCTGGACAAACTGAGTATTAATATGATCAAGCTTTTGATCTATGAGAGTAATTGGATCCAATGCATTTTTTGTAGTATTTTTTTCTTTTGGTTCTTCTTTGGCATAAGGGTACTGAAAAGGATCGAACTTGTAGCACAAAATATTCTCCTCAATCTCTACCTTGTACTCTTTTGATTCTACCAAGTTGTGGGGTTTCTTATCCCTTAGGATGAAACCAAATTGTTCTTCAAATGAATTGACGTAAATAAGACAATCAACTGTTGCGATAGGGCACAAATACTAGGGCATTTGGATTTTTAGTTTATCGAATCTGATACCAATCTCACCAACTATCTCATTCTCCTTTCTCTTTATCTGTTTGAACTGATTCATTAACATTATTCTATCTTTCTTCAATCACCACCTGCCTTTGAAAAAATTGACAGTCTTCATGTTTGGAGAGGTGATTATATGGAAATCCATCAAACCACCCTTGGGTATCTTCATTGAGAGATGCTGCTAGAAACTTCATTAGAACATCTTCGTGTTCCAATCCTTCATCTTTCATGTCTCTATCTATGGCATGTGGATGTTGTTCTGCACTAATTACATTGTTCCTATAAAACTTTGGCAACCATTTCTTGATTTATTTAGGCATGGTATTGGGATATCCAACGATGGATGCCATATTCAAGTGCTTATAGAGGTTCTTTTCCCAAAGACAATCCATTGGTGCAAGTGGTATATTATCATGAAAAAAGTTGTTTGACAATGGGGGAGTGGAGAGGAGACATTTTTGGTAAGTTTTGGAAGTTTTGAATATTCTATAGGGAAGGGTCATTCTAGAAGAAGGATTTTGGAGTGGTGGAGTCACCATATGAGCTTTATCTCATCAAGGAAATAAGGAGAGAGGGAATTTACTTCAAGTGGAGTTGCTAGGAAAGCTAGAGGTAAAGGATTTGGGATCAAATATTTCCAAGATTTCATTAGGGTACAAAAGAGGATTCAAAATCCTCCCCGACAGTGATGCAAAAATGTTATCGCACAAATTGTAGGTTGGGAAAATATTGAACCAATCCACAATATGGTGAGAGCCATGGAAATACCTACCCAATGTCACCTTATATAGGTACTCGCCTCCCTTTAGAAATGATGAAATCACCTCAAGGGGAGTATCTCAAGTGACCCTAGGGAGAAATGAGGTGGAAAGTGTAGTTATGTAAGGTGATGCCCATATAGGTCGAAGTAAGAGATGGAATATGGCTTGGAAATGCATCTTTTTAATGGAGGATAGTTTCCAAATATTTGAGTACCTGCACCAAGGTGTTAAACCTTCCAGAGAGAAGATAAATGATCGTGATACAAGCCAAGATATCCAATGGAAAAGAAAGTGAATATTGTTGTCCTATATCACACATTAAATAATAATATATATCAGCAATGAAATTAATTACTTATTGCACAAATAACCATCAAAATTATCGATTACTTGTTGGACAATGAAGAACTAAATCAGTAGATAACTTTCCAATATTCAAGCACAAATTTTGATGGTAAAAGAGGACTGCTAGAGAATGCTTTCAGAGAATTATTATAGAATACTCATGCATGCAGTGAAAAATTTATACACCATCAAGATTCAACCACCAAAAATCACAAGTAAACTACCCAAAAATGAGCAATGACTAGTAGATTATTATGGCAACTTCTTAGCAATTTCTGATGGTTGAAAATCAAGTTAAAGTAAAAATTTGAAAGTGTTTTGTTGAAGCCCTAATGGATATAGATTTTAGTTGATTATAACAAAGGAAATACTACTCCAATAAACACGCCCTAGTGGCTTTAGCAAGCTTAAGACACCAAGGCATGATTCAAACTTGAACAATTTCAATATCTCTCAAAATCACATGTAACAATGAAAGTAATTTATTTCTCAAATGAAAAATTATATTAGTGCCTTGACAAAATGGGTTATAGAGTATTCTTGTATTAGTTTAGGTCTACTACTTCTCAAGGGGTGTAATCCCTTTTACTCTCTTGAGCAAGTATCCATAAGAAGTTAAATCTAGGAGGTTGTAATTAGGGATGATTTTAAGGATGGAAATTTATTTTAAAAAGTAGAAACCTTGGCGAATCTTACTAATCCCTCATATGACAACTATAAATGTTTGGCGATATTTTTGTAAAAATATTCAAAATTCTAAGGATTTTATATAATTTGTATAAATATTTTGCGATTTTTAAGGTAAAATAATTTTATCCTATAGAATTTGGGCGAATCATTTTGGGAATAGTGAATCTCTTTTTGGGAAAAACCATGGAAAATTAGCCCATGAGAGAAATTTAGCCCCTAAAATCATCCCTGGTTGTAATACCTTTTACTCCTCCTAACAACCTTTGTAATGGTTTTTTCAACAAAAAAAAAATGATAAAACTTGGTTGAGAGTATATTCCCTTATATTCCTCCAAGGATATATCCAATAAAAACCATGGAACAAGAAAGAAGAACTAACAAAATGCAGATTTTTCTTACCAATTCCAAGAGCACGCAAGACAAGTCCCTAATTACCAAGAACTTTCATCACCATAGAAAGAAAAAAAACCTCCAAGAGATACCACACCACTTCACTCCACAAGAAAATGATAAATGATATAATAAGATAGATATAGAACGATATTTCCCAAGAGGGGTGCAAATTTCAGCCAAGTAGCTCTTGTCCAAGTGAGAGAGTTATGTTAAAATGAAAATATTCAAGACTTTATTTATACTAGGATTTGAAAACCAACTTTTCCAGATACAATTAGGGTAAATCATAAAATAAGGGGGCCATCCCCCTTTATTTTTCCCCTTTACAAAGTAATTTGATTTTAACTTTTAAAAAATGCACAAAAGAAACCCTAAGTGTGATGTCATCCCCTTCTAGGATGACCTTTTAACACTTTAGCAAGTTGTTTAACAAGAGAGAGGAAGTTGTTAGGCCTCATAAAGCCTCCCTCTCATTGTCTATGCCTCTCTTCATGGTGAAAGGGATCCTCCTCATCCAAAAATGTCAAGTTTCCATAAAACATCACATCACCACCAAAACCCTATCCCTAGGATGACATAAAGCCCTCAAACATGATGTCTTTTCCTTCAAAGGAAAGTCGTTGGGCTTGTAAGGGCCAAGTGAGGTCCTCCAAGGTGTCTTCTTTTGCCTCCAAAGGAAACATTCAACTTTTGTTTCGCCCAAAGGTCTAGGCTACAACATTGACCTGGTGGGATTCCTTCCCTAATGAAGGCCCAAGTTGGGTTTGTTCCTTCAAAATGTCCATCAACAAGGCCCTGTAAAGACAAACAAGTGTGAACTCCAAGGTTGTCAATTCAAACCATCATGGTAAATAAAATCACATTCAATACAATTCATCTAAACATGTGCATCAAAAATTACCTTATCAAAATGAACAACTACTCAAAGAACCTATGTAATTTGCTAAGTTTAGGTATGGGAGGGTTGGAAAGTTGACCTATTGGGTGGATCATTTCTTGATTGAAGGAGTGTTTCCTATGTGGACCCTTTCTAAGTCATGTGGAGAATATTAAGTGGATGAGGCATAATAATTTTTGGACATGGGGTTCATGACATACAAGGGTTTTTACAGTATCATTTATGGGTGCCTTTGTAGAGGGTGTGCTACACCTTATTTTTCAATCCATCCTTTTTTAGAGCCCATTCATTTTCCATTAATTAATTAAGTTCCAAAATGACTAGGTACTCCCAATGGGTAACATAAAACTTGGGGGATAGTACAATATTTTCACTAGAAGCGAGAGCCACATAGAGTTCCATAGGGGTGAATAAAAGATTGTAATGCACTTGTGTAGATCCCTCAACTAGTGGGACATTTTTATATATGTGTATTTGATTTTGCAGGTCTTTTATATTTTTAGGAGAAATGATTCATTCTTCTCAAGACCTATTTGGGAGAGCATATGGAAGGTTATAGTTTTGGATTTTGTCTCTTTCCAACTACATTCCCTCTAAGCCTCCAACCCCTTCTTCCCATGAAATGAGGAACAATACCTTCTTGAGCCAGTACACTAAAAAATCCAATAAGATAAGGATATGAAAGGATGAAAAGTGGAAATTGATAAGTATGATCAGGAATTTCATAATGAATCATTAAGGGGACCTCCTAGTAACAAACCCATCCCTAAGGGTGACCCATCAAAATACACTTTAAATGAAACATATTCAAATTCCTCAAAGTATTAAAGTAATACTTACCACAATACCTCACTTGTACCTCATGGAGAAAGACCCAACATCTTTTGGAAGTAAGCTAATGTGGTGAATGCCATCATGATGAATCGAGGATGTGTGGTGGTGAAGTGGGTCTTTGTCTATGCATGTGGATGCTCTCAGTAATTTTTCTCTTTGTACTCTGTGTTTTCAACCTGAGGGCTTTGAGACATCATCTCTTTAGTTATCCCTAAAAATTGGGGATAATAGACACTAACCTACAATCACAATATTTGTAGGAACCATCCTGCAGGATACACCGATCCACTTAGTTGAGCAACAACTTAGAAAAATGTATGCACGAACCTACTGGAGACACCAATATACTCAAAGTATCAATAATACCAAATCTCCTCTTTACTTCAAGCCTTCGCCTACACAAATCTGTTTCTCTATCTTTGTTGCCAAAACACTCTCCACCAATTCATAATTTGCATGACTTTAGATGTTCCTTTGACCTTGCACATCCCATACACCCTTTGATGATTATATTATCTTCTCTTCCATTCTATGGCATCCTCGAACCTCAGACCCTCTACTTCTCTTACACAACTTGCTATACTCTGTCTATATCACATTCATATTCATCCACTATCAAAAACGTCAGAGCATCATTATTTATAGGATTCATACATCAACCCATATGCTTAAGGCTTTGTCAAAATACCAAAAAAATTGGGTTGAGGGAGTCGGCTCCAACTCCCTTTGACTCTCCTTGAATCGATTTGTAAAAACAACTCCATTGAAACTTGTCTTGAATTTCTTCTATTCCACATGTTATATACTCACTCAAATGTTAATGCTCAGTAGTCATCCAATGAGTCAAGGAGTAGACTGTGGCCATTGATTTTCTCTCTACCCACCAAAACAAGAAACATGACCTCAACACTCGATAATTATCCAATACATTGAGGAGTATCTCTCACTGTCCATATTGATTGGTCCTAATCAACGCATATTGAGTTTGTTAGCGCCACCATTTTCTTCTCCATCTAGGGTCAGTCTTAGTCGAGTCATGGCCTATGTGTCAAGGCATGTGAAGCCATGTAATGAACAACAAAAGGGTCGAAGTCAGCAGGTGGTTGGTTGGCCCTTGGAGTCGGGAAGTGATGTCAGAGTCAAAACATGTGTAAATGGTATGGGTTTGTTCCCAAAGAGTCAGGTCCTGTCAAAAAAGGAGGTTCTATGTGCCCTAGGTCGAGGCAAGTTGTTAATATAATTCACGTCGGCAAGTGTAGTGACCATCATCAACTCATTATGGGCTTTGGAAGAATGAAAAATCACAATGTTCGTATCATGTATTCCCTCCAACTCTTATCAAATTTACTTTACGTAGGCGGGGGTGCTATGAAATATCTTCAGTTTGTTTCGAAACATCGAGTCACCATGAATTTAGTGCTCTCTGGCATGATTCTACCTCCCGCCTGCTCTGTTATAAAATACATATATTATGCATGCATTCCATTCGCCAATCGGGCTTATGCACTATTTGAAGTTTTTTCTCGCAAGCCCAGATTTATCAAGTTTTCTACCTTAGGCCTGTGCCAGATCCATCACGTGCCAGAAAAATACACGTTACACCATAAAAACCTCCAAAAAAACAAGGAAGAGAAAACAAAGTGCCAGAAATGTTGGGACCGAGCCCCAGAACTTGACCTTGATCAACAAATTTCTAGAGGTCATAATGTCCTTTGAATAGTTTAGGTGCATGGATTTTTGCAATAAATTTCAAGGATTCAATACAAGACTAGAAGAGTAGTTTGCACTTAGTTTTGATGAATTTCGTGCAGTGATCTCAGGTGTCATTTTCTAGGTGACAGAGGAAACTTTGTTGACCACAACATAGATCCCTCCGGATGGAGAAATTTGGTTCAAAGGTATTCCTTTGGACACACAGTGCTATGAAGATTTCATCAAGAGATATTGTTTAGGTGGGGAAATCGAGATAGGCATTCTGAGTAGATATTTGCAAGAAACTTTTCAAAAATTGCTTGAATTAATCAAGAGATATTTCACCGGTGAAGGGAGATTCATCAGGATACATCCACACCACATTAGATTTTTGATGCACTTCATAGGAAAGAGGCCATTAAATATGCCCTTTTTCTTACACTAGGACCTGCAAGAGATGGTGGGAAATGCCCAGGCTAAAGTGGATAAATTGAAAAGGAAACTCTCTCATGTCTCTCTGATTAAACTGCTTGTGTTGGAGGAATTCAAATGCTTGGGAAGTGACTGGGATTATTTCCTTCTCACAACAGGCATCCCCAAGGATCCAAAAGGGTATTTCCCTCTACGCACAGAAAGGGTAATATCGCACCACGCAAAGGTTGTATTAGAAGAGTCTGCATAGAGAGAAAGGACGTTGGAAGCCCTATCCTCCCAATAGAAAATACCCTGGAGAAGGGGTAGGACAAAGAATAACAAGGAATATGGGGAAACTTTACTCCCAAGTGAACTGCGCGTGAGGTCGGTTGTCAAAGGATTACTTATGCACACCATTCAGATGGAACTGATTAAAGGTACAAGTCGAGAAATATGGAACAAATCAAGAAGGACAAATATCGAAGGCATAGATTTCTGAGAATTTTCCCAATAGCTGAAGCAAGCACATATCACTATCGTCGATCTTTACCAAGTGTTATCACTGAAATTTCGTCCACACATGGTTTCAAGAACTCAGCATCGTCAAACAGTGATGAAGTCATCCATGGACCTGAATTAATACCAAAGAATTCAAAAAACGTCAAAAACTATACAAAGTAGTGAAAAATTGAAGAGCGCTTTGCAGACATTGGGCGCGCACATGCATGCGTGGAACAAGAATGCAGAAATTGTGCATAGGCACATGATGCGCGACTGTTAGCGCAAAAATATGTGCACCTGCTAAACGACACATTTATGAGAGTGGTCGGCCTCCCACCCACTTATGGTTCAGCTCCCAAGCCGATTTGACCCTCAAATCTGGACTAGATCTGACTGGTGGGCTGGTCAAAGACCTAAGAATGCCCTAATTGGCCTCTTTTCAAACTACAAAGCATTTAAACAATAACCCAAATGAATGCTATAAAAAGACATGGATGCACCTCATTTTCTCAAGGAATTCAAAGTAATGTTATGATGCCTCTATTGTCTTGAGGACTCCATCCTTGTCAAGAGCATATTGGCACCATAGCATTGGACAATCCACCTCACCCATTGAGTGGATTTTTAAAGAGTTCTTTCATCACCATTTTCCCTTTTTCTTTGTTGTAAGAAGAGCTAACTAGTGGGGGTCCAAGAGCCCTCCTTTGGAGGAAGAAGGGACTCATAGTCCCCTTTCTTATTGGTCCTTTGTTTTCACTAATAGATCAGCCTCAAACATTGGTGACATGGGTCTTATGGTTCTTTTTGTTTCTATGTCCCTATGCTCATGAATTTAGTTTTTATTGCATCTCTTAGTTTAATTCTTAATTGTGGTTTTTATTTTCTTTCCCTAACTCTTTTCTTTATAGTTGTCCTGCTCAGTAGACCCAACTGAGCTTGCAAGCACCTCTTTTTTTCTCACCAAGGTGACAAAAGAGGTGCAACAGATTGACGACTCCTCTAGGGAAAGGTATCAATTTCCTAACTCATTTGGGTTTTTCTTGCTCTTCTTTTAGTTTGTTTAACTTGCAGGTGCACTAACCGGCCTAAGCCGACCTACCAACCAGTCAATTCCAAGTTGAATTGAGAGAAATCCATTCGGATTTTTCATTCTCGGCCTTGTTCCATATATGCGTGGGTTTTTAGGCCCACAGACACACATGATGAACCCATGTGCCTGATTCACAATTCTATTTTGTGCACGTGCACCTGTTGACTTATCTTTGTTCACGCGCATGCGCTCTGCATGCCTCTGTCTCCACTGGGTCCCATGCATATGTGAAAATTTTCATATTGTAATGTTGTTGAGATGTGGGGAAGGCCATTTTCCTTCTTAAAAATGATGTCAAACATGTTTTAAAACTGCACCACACTTAGTCCCCTCATCATATAAAGGGGTTGGTCAAAAAACACATAGGCACTTAGGAGGATAAAATCAATTTCCCTTCTTTTCTTTTTGCCACATGGATGGCTTGTTTTGACTCACAAGATAAGTTGGAAATCATTTTTAATCACATTTAACTTGCATTGGGGATAGAAGTTGTAAAAAAATCGCTTAGTATGCTCTTCTCTTGCGCCTCCAAGTGATCTTGAGAATCAGAAAAAGATTGTGAAACAATTTCATCTCCCTTAAGAACATTAAAACCTTTAGGAGAGGACAACAACCTTTCTTGGGACTCCTCTTAGTTTACTTTTTCAAATGAATCTTAATATTGTAACGGGTCCATACATGCCCACATGCTACAAAGATAGGATAGTGTTTGAATTTTTTCTTTCTTAGATCAAAACACTAGGGAAGTTTAAAGGTCTTGTGATGGGCCCATACATGCCCACATGATCAATCTAGGATAGTTTCAAAGATTTTCTTAGATTACATCACAATAGGGAGTTAAAGGGATAGTAACGGACCCACATGTCTACATGCTATCTTCCTAGGGACTTTTGAATTACGCAAGGTTATACCAAAGGCACTTAATCAATTAGGTAATCAAACACTTGTAAGGACCAAGCGAAGTCCACATGCAACAAGGTGACATCTAATTCATTAAAAATTGGCACACTTTCACCCACACACAAAAGTCACTCATCACTCACATAGATTCTTCTTGAAACGTGGAGGTCAAAGTAACTTTCCTCCAAAGGGATTCCGAAAACACCCCACCCTTTTCTCAACGAAACTATCCACTCCCATTTTTAATCAACGAGGTTGGTTTGCACCCCCAACCTCCCAAAACAACTACATCTAAAATATTTCTAAAAAATCACTAAGTTTTCCTCCACAGGAGGTGCCAAAAGAAATTTTTTAGTCTAGGTAGGATTTTGGGGATAGGCATCCAAATAACCCCCCGTTATCTGGTTCTCACATTGTCAAAACATAGAAGTTGTCAAATAGGGAACTGAAAATCCTCCAAGTCAAGTGTTCCTAATACCATAAGGCAGGGAGATACCCATGAAGGGTTGAAGGCCAAGGTCCGCTTGTTTTGTGCATCCCCCCTTGAGGCACCCACCTCTTGGATGGGATCCAGCCCATGACCCATTTCTTAGGCCGAAAATATAAATGTTGCACTTTGACCGAGGTACCTAGTGACCAACTTTAGGACATCTACCTAGGTGGAAATTGTGGGCTGCAATTGCACCTTGATTGGATTTTGTGTGGCTATTGGGAAATATCGCCAGCTTTTTCGGGATATGCCCCCTTTACCCCTCATTATAACCAATTATTTCATCCTTCACTAGTTTCTCTTCTAGTGACTTCAGACCCCACTGTTCAATGCTATTGGAAGGTCCAGTGCTATTTGAGAGGAAGGACATTACGTCTTCTAGGACATGCACATTTGATTTCTTTTTGATTCCCCACGCGGACAAAACCCACTTACCCATATATATGCTTCTTTTTCAAAAAACATTTTATGTATGATGCACATCTAATTACAGTTTGATTTGGATATATATATTGTGTAAACATCCAACACAAAATCTCTTGTTTCTATATTACTCTCACCACTCTTCACACACATCCGCGCAACTAGTCTAACATCATAGGGGAAGCACAAAACCCCCGTCGTTCACAATGCTTGGTAAACCTCCCTCCTATCTTAGGGGGAGTGTTGGGTCGTGCCCACTCATCGACACCTCCTTCACACACTCCTATGAGTGCTACTATTTTAGGAAGATCTTTTCTTGGTTCTACATTACTTGGGTCCTCTTCCCAAGTTCATCCATTC
>ML785732.1:316408-346643 GCA_009831015.1 Picea engelmannii
CATACCGAATCTTAGCAAACTCACCAATAATCCTATATTGCATGATCCCACATGGCCTGCAATGCCAACCAAACTACCTTCAAACATACCAAAATTTGAAGAAAAGGCAGGCAATGACCCTGCCAACCATGTCATGACCTTTCACCTATGGTGCTCCTCCAATACCATTATGGATGATTCCATCAGACTGCACTTATTTCAACGCACACTCACTGGCCCATCGGCTAAATGGTATGTCGAAGAAAAATCAGGGTCCCACGCAACTTTTGAGTCAGGGTTCCATACAATGGTCTAGAAATAATTTCTAATTTCAAAAAAACCTCAACCACACACATCGTTGACCACATTCATGAGTGGCGTAGGCAACGTAGTTTGTGCAAAGAAGAAACCACCAAGCAACAATGTCTCAACTGGTTTCTTAGATCACTTGTCTCTCTCCTCGGTAAGGACGTAGCTTCCACCTTCCTTCAATATGAAGAGGAAGCCATCAGTAAGGCCCAACAATATGAACTCATCTATGCACAATCAGGGTACTTATACACTGTACTTCCTGATCTTCCAAAACCTGTGCCATTTGGCCAAGACAAACCTGGGATGTCTCACTCAGCAGACGGACTGATTGGTGCCACCACTCACCACGGTCCACAACCCCAACCACCACCAATGTATGGAACACCTCAATACCCTGTCGGCATATGGAGGCACTTCTTATTACCCCCCACCCCCTTATCAATGTCCATACCTTGTTGCTATACCTCCACCCATCAGTGGACCACCGCCGACACCTCCCATACATCCACCTATTCCAACAAACAATGGTACTCCCTTAACCTCAGCTTATAGTATTAGTGAAATCACTACGCCTTCTTGTGTACCTTATGGATCAGTACCACCATAGAATCTGTACTTCCCATTTCCTAGTCCTCCACAACCCATGGCTCCCCCACATCCTCATGCAGAGGTGAATTTTGTTCAACCCTCTGTTGTTCAACAATACCAAAGTTTTGAACAGTTGAATATAGCCAATCCAAGCCATCCATTGAAAAATTCCAAGAAGAAAGGACAGAACATGAATAACAACAACCCAGGTCAAGGCGGGAATCAACCCCCACAACACCAATCCACTAGGGGCAACCAAAACCAGGGGAACCAAAACCCCCAAGGGGGCAATAATAATAAACGCCAAGGGAGAAATACCAACAATGTTAAAACCATCTTCCCTTGTGCCCTTTGTGGTGAGTTCAGCCATTACACTCATCATTTCCCCCATATCACGGATTTCAAACGATTGAAATACTCTGGTAGTCTTCCCCATTCTCCTGCACTGTCTACCCCTCAGCAGGCACCACAACAATACATGCAACAACCCCCTCCCGCCATGCTGCAAAATCATATTCCACATTAAGGTGTGATAAACACCCAACAGGACACACAACATCCCCCACCTCAGGTGGGACAATACCTCAACCCCAACAATCCAACAGATCGTACAATTCTCCTCACAAGTAAGGAAGAAATCCTTCTGCAAACACGTAACCGTCAGTATCACACACCCGCTGAGTCTCCTCCCATCCCTCCAGAGACAAACCCTACACCGACGGGATCCCCGTTGGTGATCCCTCGCCCTTCAGTCAAACCACTGCTTTTCATCCCTCGCATCCCATTGCATAGGAATGTCCACAACCCATAGACTAGGGCTGCTCATAACTATAGTTTGGTAGACGACTTAGAGCAATCCCCGACTGCCATGTGAGTATTGGAGGTCCTCCAGACTTGTCCTACTTAGCAGAAATCATTTCTTTCCTCCTTGGGGGTAGTTGATCTTGCAGATACCTGAATCATCACCTTTGATCTTGACAGCGGAGAGCCTCGTCTTCCTGCCTTGATCACTTTTCAAATACCAGTGAAAATATGAAACATCACAGTTCATCAGTGTATCATCGATGAAGGTGCATCTACATGCATTATGTCCAAAATAGTATGGAAGAAACTTGGTTCCCCCGAACTCATTCCCTCTGCCATCACCTTACGAGCTTATGATAGACGACCATCCTCTCCTAAAGGGCTCTTCCAAAATGTCCCCATCGAACTCAAGGGAAAGACTATTCTCATCTATATCGAATTTATTGATTCCCCTCTCGATTATAATATTTTGTTTGGTCATAGCTACATGTACGCGATAAAGGCAGTGGCATCTTTCATTTTTCGAACAATGATGTTCCCTCACAATGGGAAGATCGTTACTATTGACCATGTCTCACATTATGAGCCTAACCCATATGCCAACATTGATAACATTCTTCCTCTCATCCACACAAGCCACGATGCATATTCACTCGTCGAGATGGGTCCTGGGATTTTTAAAGATCCATCCTTGTTAGGGATGTACCATGGAGCACCACCACTCCTTCATCCTATTAATCAAGTATGTGTCATATCATCTAATGGAACTCACACAGAGGATACCCTTCCTCCTACATAGGCTTCTATCATCTCTGACATTCCACTCGTCGCAGAACCCATTCCTCAAGAACCTCTTGCACACTCATCAACCCCACCAGTCCATGATTCCACCTCTCCCCAAGGACATATCCCAGTTTGGGAGACAGTTCCCCAAGCCATCACTCAAATTCCCTTCTTTTACCCTCCACCAGGTATCGAAGCTTTTCAGGTGGCTGCAATGCTCACACTACCTAATATGGTGTTAGAAATCCCCATTTGGTATTTACATCCACCAGAGATGGTCCCTCAACCATCCTTTCCCCCCAAAAAAGAAGGAATCCCCATGAAGATTCCCATTCTTCCTCCAACCACACCCCCACTCACTAACCCCCCTGCCACAACTGGGGGCAGGAGAAAGAAGAAGGAGACCATAGCCCCACTTCCTCCCCACATCCCACCACCTTGCGCGCTATGTGAGAAAGAGGGACACCAAACCAACAATTGTTTGTCACTACCACAATTATGGAATTTGATCCCACTGAATCACACTCCCCCAACACCCGCCACTACTACTAGTCCCGCCNTAAAGGGTTTCAGACCAAATACACTTGTACTATATGCTCAGAGTATGTCCATTATACCCATCATTTCCCAACACTACCATGCTTTAGGCAGAAATTAGTCGTAGTACGCCAGAACTTCCAAAGTAATCCTAGTCCTGATACGTCCTCCTCCACAAATATCACCGAAATCCACTATGTCACCACTTCAGTCAATGAACGTATGAGACGCCCTTGCTCTCTCTGTGATTCATTGGCTCATTTCACATACCAGTGTCTTATGATCCTTGAATACAGACAACGCCAATTGACTCTGCTTCACCAACCCGCAGAGGCAATAATTGACATTACCTTATCACTAGAAGATCTTCATGTCATTTCTCCTGAGCCTGAGGCCCTCCCAATGCCTCCATGGTTCTTAGATGACTTATTTGAGGATTCACCCCCCAACCCCCCCAACTCTCCGAGTCATTCCCCTACGGACATTTTACACCCCACCACCACAGGTACCCCTTAGTACTTCAATATATGGTTTATGTCAAGTGAACTCTCACCATCTCCTAACAATGTTCCCCCTGCCTCTTCACCAGGGGGTGACCAAATGACCATTGTAACCGATATCACCCCTCACGACCCCTTGTATTCCCGTCACTTCCAATGTGACAAAGAAATACTCAAAGAGTTAAACCACCCAGACTCCCTGTGGATGTGCTACACCATCGTGCACTCTTCTATCCATAGAAAGCCTCCATACCTCCTAACAAAAACCCCATTTACACGATCGAAACCAAGGATTTTATCCCATCAGGGCCTATCGACTGGTTCAGGAATCCCATTCCTGCCATTGATTCTTTTGAAAAAGGAAATATGGCCAACATTTACCCAACCATTAAACTCGACATTTCCATTGAGAATGGCATCGTCGAGGAAATCACCATTGGAGCTGCTTGCACTCCTCAGGAAATCACTGCATATAAATCCCTCTTCCAAGAATATAGGGATATTTTCACCTGGTCATATGCGGAAATGACTGGCCTCGATCCCTATATTGTCGAACATCACATCGACACCTGGCCCAACATTACACCACTTCACCAAAAACAATCACTGCTACACCCATCTAAAGACGCGACAAGCAAAGCCGAAATTGACAAATTACACACTGTCGGTTTCATTTATCCCATCGTCTATACCTCATGGGTTTCCAACCCTGTACCCATTAACAAAAAACAGGGCACTATCCACATTTGCACCAAATTTTGTGATCTCAATCATGCATGTCCCAAAGACAACTTTCCAACACCTTTCATCGATCAAATTATCGACGACTGCGTCGGCCACGAGGCTCTCTCCTTTATGGATGGATTCTCTGGTTATAATCAAATTCAAATTCAGCCCTTCGATCAGTATAAAACCGCATTTACTACCCATTGGGGTAATTTTTCATATCGTGTCATGCCTTTTGGCTTAAAGAATACCGGCGCAACTTTCCAGCGAGTGATGACATACATCTTCCATGATCTGGCTAATATCATCCTTGCCTACTTGGATGATCTCACAGCTCAATCCAAGAAATGCACCCAGCACCTCGATGATTTATGAATCATCTTTCAACGGTGTTGTCAGTACAATATCCGCTTGAATCCCCTCAAGTGTGTGTTCTATTTCACCGCAGGGTGCCTCCTTGGTTTTATTGTTTCCCAAAGCGGTATTACCATGGACCCCCTCAAAGTCCAAGCTATGACCGAAATTCCACCTCCCCGAAATTTATGACAACTTCAGATTCTACAAGGAAAAGATAACTTTCTTAGACGCTTTGTCCCAGACTACGCCATACGTGCACATGGTTTCCTTCTCTTACTACGCCACGAAATCCCATTTCACTGGGACGACCATGCCCAAAAGTCATTTGACGATCTTAAAACAACACTTTCAAATGCACCTTTAATTAGTGCACCTGACTACAATCGCGACTATATCCTCTACATATCAACATTAGCTGTATCAGTAGTCGGCGTTCTCGTCCAGCTAGGTGATGACAATCATGAACATGTCATTTATTACATTAGTAAAAACCTCTCAGGGCCACCCTTGAAGTATAAACACGAAGAGAAACTAGTTCTTGTAGTCATCCTCGTAGTCTAGAAATTGCGCCACTACATTCTGCTTCGCAAAACAAAGGTTGTCATAGATTCCAACCCTATACAGTACTTTCTCAGCCGTCGGCAAGTTAGCGGCAAATTTTCTCGATGGATCGTTATCCTTCAGGAGTATGACCTCAAGTTCTCAACACCTAAGAGTAAGAAGGCCCTCATTCTCACCGAACTTGTCACGAACCTCCCCTCTGACACCACCAGTGCCCCTCTCAACACCAACTTTCCCGATGAACATCTCTTTTACATCACTTCGAATGATCCTTGGTACGACAACCTCCTCATCTATCTCCGCACTCAGAAGTTCGGTAACCACCTTTCATGCGATGATCGTCGTCGTATTCGTCATCAGGCCCCCCCCTACCTCCTCATCAGAGACATCTTATATCAACGAGGCATCGACACCATTCTTCATCAATGCCTGACTATTGACGAGGCCGATAGAGTCTTAAACGACTGTCACAGTGGTGCATGTGTGGGCCATCTTTCGGGCATATCCACTGCTCAAAATATTATTTGAGTCGGTTAATTTTGGCCTACCTTGTTTCATGATTGCATTCATGCCGTGAAACGATGTGAGCAATGTCAGCTCTATGCCAACAAAGCCTGATCTCCCCCCGCTCTTCTCCACCCTGTCATTACTACCGGCCCCTTTTGTAAATGGGGCATCGACTTCATGACTTGTAATCCCCCCTCCAGAAATGGTCACAAATACATCGTTGTCTTCATTGATTACTTCACCAAATGGGCAGAATCTATGCCCACTTTCAACAACACCGCTAACACTGTAGCGCGTTTTTTATTTAACCACGTCATATCCCTCTTTGGAGTACCCCTCCAACTCATTTCTAATCATGGGAAACACTTCGAGAACAGGATCTTCATTAAACTCTCATCTCATTTAGGATTCTCTCATGAGTTTGCCTCGCCATATTACCCTCAGTCTAACGGATAGGTCGAAGGAGTTAACAAAGTCCTCAAGACCATGTTACAATGCATGGTTAATAAACATAAAACCAATTGGCATCATATGTTATTTTTTGCGCTATGGGATTACTGAACGGTTGTGAAAACCACTACTGGTTTCACACCATTTCATTTAGTCCATGGGGTTGAGGCCACTCTTCCCATCGAGTGCGAAATTCCCACCTTACGCACCGCAATTGAGCTATTACCCGACACTGCTCCAATGGAGCAACGCTTGTTGAACTTGGAGTCTCTGGATGAAGATCGTCGATCTTCCTTACAGAACAATGAGGCAGCTAAAAAATGATCCAAGGTTACCTTTGATCGCCATGTCAACCTTCGCTCATTTTGCGAAGGCGACCTCATCCTGGCTTATGATATCGCTCATGATACCTTTGGCCATGGAAAATTCGAGTCGCTCTGGCATGGCCCATACATCATCCAACATTGCCTCACCAAAGGTGCATATATCCTGGCCTCTCCCGAAGGCCTCTCTCTCAAAGAACCTGTCAACGGGTTGTATCTCAAGAAATTTTACACTTAAACATAGTCATTCTACTTTAGGTTTTTTATTTTCTAGTGTTTTTAATCTTTTTTCCTTCCCTCACGTCTAAACTATCCTTTGTGCTATTTAAAAATGCTTCCTCCACCAGCCTACCACATCGATTATGACGACAACGCCAGCTGTTGGACAAAAAATCTCGCTTCGACTACTTGGGCTCTCTACACCCCCTCACATGAAATGCTCCATTCGAGCGGCATATGTTTGGGATCAGCAACCAACAACCAATATGAATAAACTGTCATCATTGGCCTCCTAGATAATGCCTAGCATCATTGTATTTTTCAGCTTAGCATCTTCCTCGACTCTCAACTAGTCGTACTCTAGCTCAACAATGTGTACCGCGTCTGTGATCCTTGCCTCTTTCGCAAATACCTGCAGGTTAGGATTTTATCTCGACATTTTGATTCCATTACATTTACACATATTCCAAGACAATTGAATCAAATTACAGATAACATAGCTAACATAGTGTTAGATTGGCATATATCCCATCAAGCTACCTCTACACATACATAAACATATAACACAAACCTGTCACAGCATATATATAGAATAGACGTCATCAAAACATTAACCAAAAACATGCAAACACCACATAGATCTAAAAAAGTATACTCATGTATCTATAAAGGTCCACAATGCCATCCGAATGTTTACATACAAAAAAATACAAGTATCTGCAGGCCAATGCAGCACCTCGGTACAAAATGGGCTCAACAACCTATATACAAAAAAATATATGTACATCACCTAAGAGCACCACTCATGGTGCTTCTAGAGCACCACCGCCTGCTCCTCCCTCAGGCGGTGGTGGCCCACCACCTCCTGCCCCAGGAGGCGGTGGTCCCCCCCCCTACTGGCCCCTCCTGTCCCGACGAAATTTGTTCGATCATCAATGTAGCAGCCATTGTTTCTCTACGTACTATGGCCAGCCATCGTGGCGGCACCCCCACACACTGCTCCAGGAATGCCTCATTTTGGATGCAAGACCATATGCTGTCAGGCACCTCCTGTAACACCGTCTCCAGATGACAACATATGTCCTCAAAGTTCACTCCAGTAGCCACCGAAGGAGCATGTGATGGCCCAGCACCAGGTTCATCAAACCGGTGCCTCCTCGTTTCCCTCTCTAGCTCAGTTGGTCGCACCGTGGCGTCCTCATGTCGATGTATCTCTCCCTACGGTGGTCTCTCCGGCACCCTCTGCAACTCCACCTCGCACCCGCAAGGTGCCACATCTGCACATGAAAACAAACACTAGATAATATCATCATCTATATCATATACATAAGGCATGCTATCTCAAAAAACACAAAACATACATATCAAAATCATCAAATCCACATACCTCGGTGGTCAAAAACCTCCCCTGGAGGTAGTACCATGTCCAGATCATCCCGGAAGTCCACCCTGGCATAGGGGTACCATAGTATCACCTGCGACATCTGCTGCCAGACCTGTGCCGCCTCTGCAGTAAAGAAGTGGCCACCCTCTCCCCCACCATGGTGCAACAAAATGGTCGACCACCGCCTCAATCGCGCCTCTCGCACCCCAGGTGCATCCAATAAAATCCTAGGGTGCAACTTCGACACCCTCTCCAGAAACCAGGCCACCAGAATGGACCCGAAGGAAAAATCCCCCGTATCCATGGACCGACAGTGGTCCAACTACCCCACCATCCTCGCGTGCATCATAATCCCCCAGGCAAACTGCTCACTGGCGAACACTCTCCCCATCACCAACAGCTAGCCCCCACTGATCCGCTAGGTCACCAGTGACCCATATACTCTCACAATCATCGCTGCTATACAGTGATGCGCCAGGGCATCTATCGACCCAATGCTCACAACTGTCCCGGACATAAAGTTCTAACCTGAACAATATCTCTGGCCAACGGTTGCTTGGGTCAGGTCCCTCAGTAACACTGGCTCCGCTAGTAGGGGCACACCCCGAAACGGGAGCCCAGTCAAGAAGTACACATCCTCCACCATAGTGAAGGGGATCTTTTCTCCTCGCACAAGGAAGCAGTGCAGCTCCGGACTCCACATCTGGATCAGGAGCTATAGGAGATACTCCTATGCCCATATCAACGAGCACTCAAAGAACTTTAGCAACCCACAGGCTGCCAAAGTTGCTCACACACCTGGATCCTCTATAGCCACGACGTCTCGTAGTTGAGACCAATCTCGCTCTCGCCAACCCACTGGCATTATGCAATCTGTCCACCTGCAGCCACAACAAAGAGTCTTATATCAACCCATGAGACCATCAACAACATCACAAAGATCAATTTTACACCCATCAACCTTGCCTCTAAGGCACGACTATTTTAAACCACAGGCATGCACACATGCACGCCTGTTAA
This sequence comes from Picea engelmannii, assembly GCA_009831015.1. NCBI lineage: Eukaryota > Viridiplantae > Streptophyta > Pinopsida > Pinales > Pinaceae > Picea > Picea engelmannii. The sequence goes on from ML785732.1 coordinate 325,459, forward strand.
CTACACAGGCGCACACGTATGCGCACCTATTAGCTTCATAGGCACGCATGTATGCACACCTATTATCTTCACAGGTGCACTCTCAGACGCGCATGTTACCTACACAGGTGCACTCTTAGGTACGCCTGTTACCTACACAGGCGTGCTTTGGTGTGCGCCTATGCATGCCACATCCGCGCACAAATTGGTAGTTGTACAGCCAACAGGCACACACATAGTGCGTTCCTTTAATTCCCTCACCAGCACCCCCATGCGCGGATATCTGGTGGGTAGGTGCGCATGTGTGCGAGCCTACTTTTGGATCGTCTGCGCACATGGGGTCCACATCCACAAAATCCTTCTGTACGACCCTTCGTACAACCCCTGCCCAAAAAATGAAATCCTATTTCTATGCAGGATGATTAGACCACTAACCTGGCGCTTGCTAATCGCCATTTGGATTCCTCGTCGTCTTCGAATCTCCAAATCTCCTTTGAAAACTGCTCGTCCAGTCACTATTGCAGCAGGTACAAATGAGGTGGCAATGTGGGCCCTACAGCTATATATAGGCCTTTTTGCCAAACTTCCACTCACTATTCTGGGAGCCCACGGTGTCCGTTTCTAGATCTGTCTTCAGGCACGGGATCAACATCCCATCATCTACATCACAATAGTCCCTGGGCCTCTTTTCATCCTGAGCCCCCAGGGCGCCATTTTTTTCATACCCTGGTCAGGTACGCATGCGCATTTTCACACTTATCAAACACATGCTCATATCTTCGATTATCTTCATATATTGTTCACATTGGGTATTTGGTTTTCATGTGTGCAGGTACTTTATCATCATACATCGGCACAACCCCTTCAAGTATATACTCAACACTGGCATGTAGTTTTTCCCTCTATATCACACTTACATTTCCAGTCACACCCTCTGACATTTTCCTCTAGGATCCCCATTCTTGGCTCTGCAGTACCCTCACCTCCATTTTCATTTTTGGTACTGTTACCCGGTAGTATTCTTACCCACATGAGTTGTCCCATTCATAGCACCTTTTGACACTTCTGACACTCATGATATTTTTCAAAACCCTTTATGGATGGGAGTCCCGATAGTCTTTCATCATGTCACGAATCAACCACATACTCCTTCTCCTCATTTTGCTATCTTTCCCACACGGATTCCTAGATCATCTCTTCACAGTTCTTCTTTTTTGACTGCACCTCCATAGTATCATGAACCCTACATTTCATCCACAATTAGTTTTCCCATCTGCAAATCTCCCTTCATTTCACCTACCTCATACAGAAACTCACAAATGGGGCCCCCACTCTTCATCATTTTCCTAAGAAAATTATGCCCTACATGGGCCACCCATATCACGTTGGGGCACCCGTTTCTGTATTTGTACATTTCTCCCCAATTATTCGTTATTTATTGTACAAACACCTTTATTTCCAGTTGTTACATTACCTTTTTTATCGTCACCTTTGGCGACCTACTTCCCTCTTTTTGGACAACCGCAAACCATGTCACCCTTGGTTGGAGAACTACTCATCTACCCTTGCCAACATCGTTCGTATCTTCAGAGTACCCCACAGGTCACTTACCCCTGCCCTCTGAATTTATTCACCTTGTCTCGCCTCTGGCACCACTTATCCCTGGTCTTGTCATCCCCCTGACACTTGACCTCGTTGAATAGTTGTGGTTTCTTTTTCTCTCACACATACTCCAACCAAGGCTAGTCTTGAGTCTTCCCACATATTGACTTCGTCCATGTACCTCTGCCACTTCCTCACCTTAATAGATTTCATGAAGCCATTTTCTTCTGGGACTCATGTTCCCCTTTTTGTCGACATCAGCACAGTTTTCCAGAAGGGTGACAGTATCTTGATTCTCATTCTCCACTCAATGAGAGATCTCGGATGGCATAGGGTGAAACACCATTTCTCCCTATTGTCATTGACCCCCATGAAATTCGAAGCCAACACTTTCTCATGTTATGGTGGGTCTCACTTTGCGACTATTGTAGTTATTTCTCTCATTTGTCGAAGACCTCTAAACTTGGCTAGGCTATCAATGCCCGCATAATCGCTGCTACTTATTACCGTGATCACTGCCTACTATTCAGAGTATGTTCATTTGTAGAATTGTCTTTTGCCATTATCACAACCGCCCTCGAGGGCGCTACAAATGTCTACACCAACACTTCAGTCATATTTTTTCAAAGTTACATGACACAAGCATGGGGCATTCCCGCCTCATTTGTACACAATTTTATATTTTTCCCACCTCATGGAAGGTAGGGTCCTACGAGATCCTTTTTCCCTCCAACGGATCACTTTGGACGATCCCACTATTGCTCTATGTTACAACAACATTCTCAGTAGAAGAAACATTGATGGATTTCGGCTATATGTATGCTCCTAACCTCATCCATTAGGGGGCATCTGTTATCACTGAAATTTTGTCCGCACATGGTTACAAGAACTTAGCATCGACATACAGTGATGAAGTCATCCATGGACCTAAATTAATACCAAAGCATTCAAAAAAGGTCAAAAACTATACAAAGTAGTGAAAAATTGAAGAGTGTTATGCAGACATTGGGCGCACGCACGCATGCGCAGAACAGGAACGCAGAAATCGTGCACAGGTGCATGATGCACGACTGTTAGTGCAAAAAGTTGCACACCTGCTAAACGACACATTTATGAGAGTGGTCGTCCTCCCACCCACTTATGGTTCATCTCCCAAGCCAATTTGACCCTCAAATCTGGACTGGATCCGACTGGTGGCCTGGTCAAAGACCTAAGAATGCCCTAATTGGCCTCTTTTCACACTACAAAGCAGTTAAACAATAACCCAAATGAATGTTATAAAAAAACATGGATGCACCTCATTTTCTCAAGGAATTCAAAGTAATGTTATGCTGCCTCTATTTTCTTGAGGACTCCATCCTTGTCAAGAGCATATTGGCACCATAGCATTGGAAAATCCACCTCACCCATTGAGTGGATTTCTAAAGAGTTCTTTCATCACCATTTTCCATTTTTCTTTGTTGTAAGAAGAGATAGCTAGTAGGGGTCCAAGATCCCTCCTTTGGAGGAAGAATGGACTCATAGTCCCCTTTATTCTTGGTGCTTTGTTTTCACTAATAGATCAGCCTCAAACATTGGTGACATGGGTCTTATGGTTCTTTTTGTTTCTATGTCCCTATGCTCATGAATTTAGTTTTCATTGCATCTCTTAGTTTAATTCTTAATTATAGTTTTTATTTTATTTCCCTAACTCTTTTCTTTACAGCTGTCCTTCTCAGCAGACCCAACTGAGCTTGCAAGCACCTCTATTTTTCTCACCAAGGTGACGAAAGAGGCGCAACACCAAGAAAACAGGGAACTGAGACGACATTTGGTAGAAAAGACCCTTGAAGTGTCAGCATCGCAAGGCCACAAAGGAAACATGACATGTATCAAGAGATAGATAAGAGAGGCACAAGATAAAATTGTATAGCTGCGTGAAACATAGAGGTTGTCAGAAGAAAGGAATGCAAAGCATTTCAAAGAATGTGAAGCGATCAAGGAGAAAGTTCGTGCAACTCTTTCCAGCGCGCAGAAGAAGCATGATTAATTGATTTCATTCTTGTATCCTCAAACAGAGCGTGGATATTGAAAATTTTGAAGGAGGCGTTTCCTTTGGATGGTTTTTTCATTTTGGTAATGACCACAAAAATCAACACCCACTCGCCATGAACACACCCCAACAAATGAGTGCATGACAGAAATCAAGGCCATTATAGTGGATGGCGAGAGTCTGACAAAATACTTGATCGTTCAGATATTTTGTCGAAGGAAGGAATTGACACATCAATCTCCCCATGATGAGACCTCACTGATAACTGAATCCCCATGGAAGAATACAAGAATTCATGATGTAGTCATATGAACTTGTTTTCTATTTTTAGAAAGGTGTCATGCGAAGAGTCATTTAGCGCAGAACAATCAGTTTCCTAAATTCTAGAGATAGTAGCTAGAGAGAAGGGTATCCCAAGCGGTGCCCTTGCTTATATATTTTATCTTTTCAATGTAAGCCAAGTTGGTTGGCAAACTAGTGTAGACAGTGAGTATTGAATGTAGTTTGAGCTCGATCAAAATTTAATGCAAAAGTCCCAAAGCTTGATGAAAAGATTATAATTGTAGCAGTTGGATGTATTGTTTCCTTTATTTGCATACATACTTCATGTATTCTTTATTCATATACATTTATTTCTAAATAGGAATGTATTTTTGAACCCGGGATTCACTGCGCAGTGCCCTGGGATTCGCACCATTTAGAAAAACTTTTTTCCTCTAAGTTAACTATGAATTCATCCTCAGCGGTGTTCCAAGTTGCTTCATGTGTTTTCTACCACCACACACAACAATTTTGCAATGAAGATTGTTTCTCGCTTAGCCTTTATCCTCTCAAGTTGAGTCATCGAGTCATTTTTTCCTATGGTTTTCTTGAACCGACTACATAGCCCAAGGTATTACTCTCTTGCGCCAATATAACCAGAAATTATTTTTTCAAATGTGTTAAATATATCCAATAACTCAAAGCCATATCCTTTACCAAGACAAAGTCTCACGAGATATCCCTCTCCAAGTCCAAAAGGGTAGCTTAGGATATCAAAGTTGGTTTGTAGGTTTCCTCTATGATTCGTTTCTCAACCAAACAAAGTTTACATTAAGCTAACAAGGTTAACCGGTCCACTAGCCCACCAATCACTCAAGATGTGTAAACATCCCTTAAACCTTGATTTCACATCAACTGTCTGATCACCTCCTCAATTAAATTTTTACTGTTGATCTATTTCTCTTGATAGTGGGACCATCGAGGTCACCACCCCCATAGTCTCACTGGCCCATGGCCCCCTAGGGATTCAAACTCACTCATCTCTCCTCCAATCATTTTGTATCCTATATACTACATTGGGTCATTATTCTACATGTCCAATGAGACTTCGATGATGTAATTCTCCTCCAATATTCCAATATTTTATATGTTAGTATGGTGGCATGGCAGATTACATGGTGTCCTAGTGGACCACTTCCATGTGTATTGGATGACATGGCACTCATACATGACTGTTGGCATCATCATGTCATTTATCCCTATTCAGATACCATGTTGACTTAGAATTAACATGTCTCTTGGCATGTGGAACTAATGTCAGATTGGATACCAATCCACTAGGACACCAGACCACCGGGCTAGTGAGCCCTCAGAAATATTAGCACTACACATCTGATCATTCATATGATATATTATATACCAATATGACATGGTATCTCACGTAGTCTCTGTATGGACTCCATCTGCATATATACTATATGACATGGCACTGGTACGTGTCCTTACATGTGGAACTATGTGTAGATACTGACACCACCTCCATGTGGACCCCTACTATGTGTGTTGGATGACATGTTTATTCTCATGGATTTGACATGGCATCAACCACCAACCCAATGGACACTTAGGGATTCAATGATGCACTTTCACTTTGATCTTCTGATATAGTATGGAACCTTTCCTTCCATGTTTCTTCCACCGGTTCACTAGGAGATTATCCCGTCTAGTCCATCTAGGCACTAGGACATCATGCCTTCAACTTTGCATTGACACTCCTCTCTTTTAATCTTGTATGGAACCTTGTCTCTCTATGTTCCAACTACCGATTCTACCGGGCCACTAGGCTTGTGGAACTTTAACATTTCATTTCAACTATCTTCCTTTATTTAGTATCATATATGATGTGGAAGATGAGGTGGCCTCCTCATGGAAAATCATAGTGACTTGGCTGATGTTATGGCACTAGTGTGGAATATGACGTGGCCTCCATGTGGCTCTAATGTGGCTTGTTTTCGTGGTGATGATGTGGCATTGGCGATTGAGAACTTAGGACTTAAACAACACACTTTCACTCCTTTTCTTTGATCTAGTATACCCGATATCTGATATTTGATATCAGAGTATCACATATCGGGATATCAAAATTTCCTGATTCACTGCCCAACTCTCATTCATTTGTTGATATATGATATGTCAATGTGTTTGAGGTTTTTTGAGCCGCCATCCTTAGTCGTGAGCCCTACTGATAAATGTTGAGATCTCCCTAGATATTCTCTTCATCGGTAGCCAACAAACTCACCATACCCTTGGGGAACTAGGCCCTCTAGGGTATCAACCCACTAGGCCCCCAAAAATTTCATGATGTGCACTTACAAAAATCACTCAGATACTTTGGTATCTAATATAATATCCCCTATAACTAGAATTTAACGCTTTGTTTAGAGATCCATAACTTGTTCATTTTCATTCAAATAACATAACACCACCTTTGCATTTTAACCCACCGAAGTTGGTTTTCCTTATGAATGTGGGATATATCGACTATCATCATTTACTTCAGTCTAAGGAACTAGGTCTTTCATTAGAAAGATTAATGATACTCATAGCTACCTCTGCACCATCAAGATTCAATGAACTATGGTTAGTCTGCCAAAAATCTATTCACCTTCTTGATTTCGTTCTTCCATTGTTTTTTAATGAATGATCAAAATGTCTTCCTCTACTCCCTCATATTCTTGTTGTCAGATTTGGGGTTCTTCTTCCTCCTCAATATCGTCATTTTTTTTTCTCTTCAATAAGATTTAATTTTCATATTTCGTTTGACATTTCTCTTCAAACATGCATAGCTTGAATTCACTTGAATAAACAAAACCTCATAAACACATAGAGACATTGATAGTTTCCTTTTGTCTTTGACATCACATCAATGACAATATTTTTTCAAACATTCAATTCATCCATATTGGGATTCAACAATGAATGAAGAGTATCATTCCTTAATGGAAAACAATACTTGGGATATTGTACCTCTTCGAAAAGGAAGACAAATTATCGATTGTAAATGGTTTTACAGAACTAAGTATGCATCAGATGGAAGTTTTGAAAGACATAAGGCTCAGTTAGTTTCCAAAGGATTCTCCTAAGATGATGGCACTTCTTATAATGAAATATTTTCCCCTGTAGCCAAAATGAATTCCATCCATCTTGTACTAGCCCTTATAGCCTCACATAAATGGGAGGTCCATCATATGGATGTCAAATCCACATTCTTGCATGGGCATTTGCAACAAGAAATATACATGGAACAACCTCTTGGCTATGCCTAGAATAACTCTAGCCTTGTTTGTCATGTTAAGAAATCTCTTTATGGTCTTAAACTGTCTCATTGATCTTGGTATGCCAAAATCGATAGCTTTCTTCTTGATATTGACTTTTCTACATGTCATTCTCACCCTATTATCTACACCAAGAAAGTAGGAAGTCATCTCATAATCCTTGTTCTTTATGTTTATGACCTTATCCTCATTGGTAGTGGACCAAAAATTTTAAACCATGTGAAAACCAACCTTAAGAATAAATTTGAAATGACCAACTTAGGTTATTTGCACTATTTCCTTGGCCTCCAAGTTTTTCAAATGAAGGAAAAAAAATAAAAATCTGAGACTAAGTATGCTTGTGACCTTCAACATTTCTTTCACATGGAATATTCTAACCCATCCCCTTCTATATTTCATTCTAGATTCAAACTTGCTCGCACTTGTACTTCTCCCAAAGTTGATGCCACTTTGCACTGTTAGTTAGTTGGTATCCTCTTATACTTGAATCATACATGTTCTGATATTTCATCTGTTGTTGGTCTTGTTTCTTGGTATATGAAAACACCCCATGAAATCCATTGGAAAGAAACTAAAAGGATACTTTAGTATGTCCAGGTTATAGTTTAGTTCGAGATACATTACAACTCATGGGAGAGTCCTTTATTGGTTGGTTTCATTGATTCATATTGGGCCAAAGACCCTTATGATTGAAATTCTATTGCACATTATGTTTTCATCCTTGGTTTAGGACATACAAATTGGGCCTCCAAAAAGAAACATGATATTTCTCTTTCTTCAGTGGAAGCAGAGTAACGAGTAATAGTTAATGAAAGTGAGGAAGCCTTGTGGCTTCAATAGATCCTTTTAGATTTTGGATTCCAGTAGCATCATCCGACCATCCTTTGGTGTGAAAATCAGAGTGCCATAAATCTCACCAAAGATCCATCTCAACATTAGCGTAGAAAACACATCAAGATACACATGCCATTCATCAAAAATATGATTCATCATAGATTTATTGAAGTGATTTTTGTTCCCTACAAAAGATCAAGTTGCAGACATTTTCAAAAAGTCTCTTATAGAATCAAAATTTTCCAAACTTTGATCTATGCTAGGAGTTCAACAAGTTTTCATTAAGGGGGGATATCATTTGATGCCTCCTTCCTTCTCCTTTTGTGTTTCCTTTGAAAATAATTCAATCCTATCCCAAGTTGTTCTTAAGGGGGTATATTAGGATATTTAAACACTTAAGAGTTAGTTAAGATAGAATTTTTCTAATGTGTCGTTTGGAAAAAGTGTGTTTCTTAGTGTGTTTCTTTAGTATGCATTAGTATGCATTTGTAGTTAGGTAATTCGACAGTGATGATATGTTCCCAACATAGAGTGATATGATAGTTCATATTATCCTCAATCTTAATGGATACATTGATTTGTGTCTTAACACTTGATTTATCCATGATCTCTATTTAAAAATAATGGAGAGTCATTTGTTGATGATCGATTGTGAGAAACTCTCTTGTAAATCTCTTTGTAATATTTTTTCTTTGAATTAATAAATTTCTCCAAGTGGTCATGTTGGTTGGGGATGTGGATGTTTCCCCATATGGGTTTTACAATGTAAAAGCATCGATGTCTTTATATTTGATTTGGTAATGTGAGTGGTTACTTAATGTGTTCATCCTCCGTTTTAATACTTGTGTTGTTGAACAAATCAAGGTGTTGGTGTCGATAGGATAAATTTTGTTGGCATTGAGGGATAAGAGGAACCCTTAGGGAATACCATATAAAGCATAATGCATGAAAATTGGATATATAACTCCAAAAATAAATGTTTTGACTAGAAAATGTGGCGATATAATTGAATATAAACTCCCTCCTAAGGGTTGATGTTGTAACATCCCCACTATAATCTTCATTTTAATTTATGCATAATGTAGATATAAATATGGCTATGGCCAAGTGATGTATTATGCGAAGTGTATTTATGATTTTAAATAAATATAATATGACACCAAATACTGGGAATATGGAAAGACATGGGGATTTATTTATAAACAAGAGGGGGAATGTCTAAGATGAATCCAAGGAAGAAATTAATTATGACTATAAATTCAACTCATATTTCTGAATTTTATAACTATTGTGGGTAACTTCTATTTTATGGTTGAGTGTATGAGAGACCAATCATTAAATACCTGTCAGGTGTGTGTGTAGAAGTGACATCCATAGTTATGGGAGCATGGGGTTGAATTAAAATCCACACTAGCTAGAGTGAGAATTCAACCATCTTGGGAAAATAGAGGAAAATTGTATTGGGGAAAATAGACAATTTTTCACATTCATTTTTTTCATGAACAACAAAGGGGAGACAAAAGAAAGAGACAAATGGAGCTAAACTAGGAAGGAAGCGAGAATTATGAAGCATGATAGAGTATTTTTGGAGAGTAATGGAGATGCACATTTAATATCCAAGTTGTTAGGCCTAAAGAGTAAACTCCAAGGTGCGTTGCATTGTAACAACAAGTGGTTGTTGTTATTTTTGCTCGTAGTTTTCCTGGTAGCAAGTTACCTTGAGTTCCTAGATGAGATATTATTGGTTACCTATGCCAAAAATTCCCTAATAAATGAATGGGATTCCTAACGAACTAATAGAAGTCAACGGATACATTCCTTTGGTTGGTTAGGTCAAGAGGAAGAGAGCTGGAGGAAATTTGAGTTAGATGTAGGAGAATACTAGTGGGTTGTGGATTTAAAGCTATGAGTGGACTGTGAGAGGTACCCTTGTCTTGTGGATTCCTAGCCCTAGCTCAGGGGTGACTTGATGTTGATATTTGGAACAATGGGTCTATGGTTGGGTGGAACTTCCTCCCCAAGCAGTTGGTTGCACAAACGTTTTAAGAGATAAGTGTTTAATTATTTTATGAGATTATCTTATGGTTTTTATGGTTGTGTTTTACCCTATACATTAGAATGGTCTTAATGTTTTATTGTAGATTATTTTATGGTTGCATTATTTTATTTTAGAATGATATATATGTATTTAGTTATGGGTATCAGATGTTAGTTAAAAATGTGGTAAATTCATAGTTGGTAAGCTACATGAATTAGTTAGAAAAATAAATTTTTGAATTTATGTGTTTTTCTGCAAGTAATGTTCCCTGGTTAAGATGGGGGTATGTTACAGATGAAATTCAGACATGTTTGGGAACATGGTACAATTAAATGGACCATTGGACCATAAAGTGTATGGATATGAATGGTGAAATAATGAGATGAGGTTGAACATGTGATAAACAACCAAATCAAGGAGTAATAAGGGTTCTCCCTCCTTGGTCAGAGGTAACCCATTAATGAAAAAAATTGTCCCAATTTACACCATCCTCTAAACCATATTATATAACTCATGTGATGAAGTTGATAGAGGAAGGCCCACTAGAGTTGAGGGAGAAGGGAATCCTTGAAAACTAGCATGAGGTAGAAATCTCAAGATAATTGATAAGGAATAACACTAAGATATGATGGGAAGCCCAAGAGAGATGGACTCATGAGTTCCCTTATTTAGAGTATCAATGAAAGGTTGACTTGGAAATGTTTTAAATAATTCCATGGGGAATGGTCAATTACTAGGAAAGAAGATTTTCAATGATAAATCAATTAAAAAGAGACACCTAGAGGCAAAAAAATGGCAAATATGTATGGTAAAGGATTATGGACACAAGGGAGAAATGGAACGAGACTTAGGAGGAATAGAAAAAACTTCATGGAACACAAGGGTAACTAAATGTAGATTCTTTGAACAAGGGAAATAAAGGGATTATGCGAACAAAGTAACTTCTGACAAGGAAGCAAAATAATCTCTTGGTATTTCCAAAGTGATGCCAAGGGGGTTGAAATATCACCATAAGGGGACTATTAAAATTTCTCCTACCCAACACTCGACAATTAATTCCAAATAAATCACTTAATGAATTAAAGCACAACTAAGTAACCAACTAAAGATACAAGTAAAGAATAAACTATGAAACCAAATCAAACACACAAAAACACCAGCAGTAGAGCAAGCTGCAAGAGAAGAGACAACCGACAAACCAACTAGATGAGGATATTTAATAGATAAGAAGGATGATGTTGGAATCAACACAAAAGATAACTAGCAACAAAAAATAGATGTTGATCAGAAAAGAGCCTACAACAACATGATAACAACAACAACAGAAAGACAAAGGAGTAGATGGAAAACTCTACATGAAATATTGGGACCATGGAGGATCTCAAAAACAACATTGGGGGAGCCATGATCAAGAGCTCCTGAGTTTTTCCAGCATAGGAGTATGATGTAGGATCATTGCTCCACCTCATTAGCGCATCAACAAACAACACATCAACGCACTTGGAGGGAATGAATTCCAAGGGAAGAGAGGCGCCAACCATTTCATTTTGAACTTCAATTAAAAAATTTAATGCAATTCAATGTAATTAAAGTTTGTAAGGCTCAAGGAAATCCAAGCCCATGTGTATTGTACAGGTGCATGTGAATTCACCTTTAATGGTTGACATTTATATGGATCTAGATTTGATTTAGACTACATGGCCATTTAATGTAAATTAATGTGAGTAGGTAGCTGGAGGGAAGGCCCTAGAAGCCCCTCCTTTGTAAAAAGATAAATGTATTGAGATTCATTAGAGTTGTTGGAAGTTATGAGAGGAGATGAGAGAGGGATTGGGACTCTGTTACAGTCCATTTTTGTAAACATTGTGCAGAAGCATTCAAAAATAATAGAAGGATCAATTTTTCTTTCATATGAATCTCCCTGTATTTATCTGTGTAATGAATGTTCATTTTCTGAATGTTTTCTGTGTGTTTATGAATTCCATGGATGTATGTATGTTTTTGTTTGTAGGAATTAGATATATTTCCCAATTTGTCTGTAGATTCTGAGTGTTCTTGGTTCTTAGGCTTGTGAAAGGAGTGCACATTAGAGTAATTTAAATACTTTTTGAAGCCAATGCAAGGAGTACATTTAGAAATATATCTCGAGTTCAGAGCAGGATGTGCCAGGTGGGAAAACCAGGACAAGGTTGAAGCTTAGAAGGGAAAGTTCTCACAAGAAGACACACCAGATTTACTGAATGCTCTAAGGAAAGACTGTGCAAACAAGGTACACCCGAGTTACTGGAGACTCTCGAGAGGAAGCTATACAAGGAGTGCATTGAGCAGGTGCAAGGAGTGCGCCAGAAACAAAGAATTTGCAGTTTCAAGATCTGGAGGAAAGAGTTTGAGTGCTAGGAGGGAACACGAAATTATTAAGAGAAGCAAAGGGTCAAGACCTTAGAAATTTTAGCAAGTTCAAGGCTTAGGAGGAATAGTGTTATTGTGCACAAATATCCCTACAAGGAGTGCAGAAGGAGAAGATAGTACAAGTCTTGGACTCCGGAAGAAGTGAAAGGTGTGTGAAAAAATAACTTATTTTCACGTTCAAAATCTCAGGAGGTACATTATAGGCTAAGGCTGAGCATACAACCTTGCAGGAGAAGGTCCAAGGTTGAGCCTTTTTAAAGCTCTAATAAATCCTTCACTTGGAAGGAAATCACAATCAGTCAAGGAGAAAGAGATATAATGACCATCAGATATTCTTTTAGAGTTGACCCAAGCCATCAGATCGGAGCCAAAATAGAAGGAGAATCTACAAAAGTTGTCAAATTGACTAAAGGAGAAATCTAGACCATTAGATCATAGTCAAAATAGAAGGAGGAGCATGTGGGAGGAGAACATATCTCATCTGATATATTTGGGTGCAAGCTACAACAATCGTCGAATCTAGGTGAGTTTCATAGGGTTTAACCCTGAGGGTCCTTTGTACTTTGGAAGTTCGAAGCTTTTCCATACTTAGGCACAAAGGAGACAAGTCTCCCAAAGTTTTGAACCCTATAAAAAATCCTTTCCATTGAAAGAAAGAGGATGTGTGTTAGCATATCCTATAGTCTAGATCCTCAAAACTCAAGAGGAATTTGGTCGATAAAGTGTGTATATTCCCAAAGTATTGAAGTTCGAAGAAAATCGGGACCAACCATTTGAGATGATATGCATCAGAAGATCTCAATGTGTAGAGATCTTGTACTCCAGAGGAAGTGGAGCACAGGCACTAAGGGCTTCAAGTCTCTCGAATCTTCAAAGAGAATAACGCGTTCTAGCCATTAGTGATAGGGACACATGTCAGCATATTAGGGATAGTATGGAAGTTTGGATATCCGGGAGAACAAGGGTGAGGAGTCTTCAAGACTCCCAAAGTCTCGAAGAGCAGAACCTATCTCAGCCATCCATTTGAGAGGTACACATGGCGTTGGATTTGGAGGTCCAAAGAATTTGTACTCGAGAGGTTTTTTCAAAAGAAGCATTGCGAGATCCAAGAGGCCCAAAGGGAATATAAAATCTTAGTCATCTGTCGAGGAGAATGCATGGCAACAAATACTGAGATATAGAGGTCCAACACTCTAGAGGAATGACGCCATTGTTGAAAATCGCATAGATACCTGGAGTCCCAATGCATGGAGATAATCCTAGCCATCCATATATGGGGGACACATGGAACTATATCACATAATATGGAGACCAAACACTATGGAGGAATAGAGGTAAATTGTTGGACACACCTACCACACTTAGAGGGGGGGGGGTGAATGAGTGTTGGGATCTTTTTCCCAAAACTTCCCTCTTACACAAAAACTCCTTAGTTAACATTCAACATTTTCTCATTACTCATTGTTGTCATTTATAATCAATTATATGTGAATACATATCAGAAACATATATCATCAACATATCATAAACAAATCATCTCCACTAGGAACACAAAGATCACAAGATGTATGTACAATTTTTCTTTTTATTATGGACTTCAATCCAGGGGTTTTTCAACAACAACTGAATAGAGTACAACTCTACAAGAGAACCATCTCTATATGAAATATTCTTCTTACATTCTCAGAACCAACTGAGATGAGGCAACAATCCTCAACAGATATCAATATGTCAACATAAACAAGTGCATCAACCATGCACCAACTTATGCCAAGAAACTTGTAATCAAACTGTACCATAAACAAGTGCGTCCAACCATGTACCAAGTATATACATATCATGTGTAAACTACTCATAAAAAATGACTCATCAATATGTACCAGCATAATCAACTATACACCTCATGTATGTGCCAACTCATTAACTTCTTGTCTCAACTATGACTAGTTTTGGATTAGTCAACAACCCCAACTTGAAATAATCATAACTTTGTACCTATAATGAATAAAGATATGAAACTGATAAAAATGTTATTTAGTATGTTTTATACAATTCCTCCAGGTGGAACTACTTCGAACCTCTCATAAAAAGAGTTATAGCAAAAATAACATACCTTGCTGAATTCTAGCTTATTCTAGAGAGCAACCTTGTAGAGTGTACCCCACACAAAATATTCATTGAATTGATCTAAAAATGTTACACAAAGTGATATATATTTTACCCTAACTAAAAAAATTTGTCTCATATAATTTGGATCTGTTATGAATACATTAGGACGTCTTTACCTGAAACACTTGTTTTTAACTAGTTTCAGGACTAGCCACAAACCCTATTTTCCACAGAGTGTAACTCCAGAAATACAATGAACCAAAAGATAAATTTTTTACCACATATACTTGGATATGTTTCCTCAATTTCATATCAATCCCATGGTCTGAATCATTACAAAAAAAAAGTTATAGAAAAAATGGTGAGATGACCTATAAATAACATACCTTAGAAAGCATTATCAAGCGAATTTATCCTCCCTTCAATTTCGGCCCTCTTTTCTTCACATTCCTTCTGAAATCCGGATTAGATATCCTTGGTTACCTCATTCACCTATAGATATTCAATATTATCAAGTGTTCCACACCAAAAATGCTCAAGAATCTCTCACAAGAAGCTCTCCATCAATACTCCAAAAGATATTCTCACAAGAAGCTCTCCATTGATCCACAAAAAGGATGATCTACAAGAGACCATTTCTATCTTATTTATACTTTCATCCTCTAGGTCACTTAACCCATTTCTAGGTCACTTAACCTATTTTACTTATTTTACGGTTCACCACATTCCATAAATAGAAATTTCTCCAATATTTTATCATTTAAATATTCCTTCTTGATTTTCTCATCTTACTTTATCATTTTTTATTTTTTTACTTCTCTTTATTATTTAAATAATCCACCTTGACTTTGTCACCTTACTTTATCATTTAAATAATGATTTCTTCTTTTAGGTCACTTAACCCATTTCTAGGTCACTTAACCTATTTTCCTTATTTTTAGGGTTAACCACTTTCCATAAATAGAAGGTTCTCCAATACTTTATCATTGAAATATTCCTTCTTGATTTTGTCACCTTACTTTATAATTTCTTGATTTTTTCACTTATATTTATTATTTAAATAATCCACCTTGACTTTGTCACTTTACTTTATCATTTAAATAATGATTTCTTCTTTTAGGTCACTTTGACTTCTTTGACCTTGGGGGATTCAAGCCTCCATGTGGGGGTCCTTCATCTTTGTAAGGCCATATCTCTCAAACCATGAGGAGTTATGTGACATTCCACATACCACCAAAAATGGCATGACAAGCACTATCCATATAGGATAGTTTCACCAACAATTTACTTGATCTTCATTTCATTATTCAACATACAAGCATGGGTCATCCAACCATTATTCTAGGATAACTCAATCCGTAATGAGTCTTCCCATGAGGGATTTCACCATAAGGGGACCACTTTGGAGTTGATCCATTTGTGCACCTTATCAATCATTATAAGAAAATAATTATATCAAGGGTCCTCCAACCATTATTCTAGGATAAATCAATCCATAAAGTGTCTTCCCGTGAGGGATTTCACCATAAAGGGACCACTTTGGACTTCATTCATTTGTGCACTTTATTAATCATGATAAGAAAATAATGAGTCATCTATACATTTTTTCAAAAATGCATCATTCACCAATGAAACCACAAAGATCCATCTTCATCATGTATCAATGACAACTTATTGATTCATATTCATCATATCAAAGAAAAATCATTGATCCATCTTCATCTATGCATTCTCATCAAGGAAAATACATATTATATTACATCAATCATCAATCAATCAATCCTTTGACATCAAACGATCACTTGACATCAATTAATGGCATCAATCAATCAAACCATTGGCATCAATGACAACATGATCCAACAATCTCCCCCTTTGGCATTGATGGCAATACCAACATTGATGTCAACACCAATTAGCAATTATTGATGTCAACATGTAGATAAGGCATGCTCTACATCAATAGTCAATGTGACTATATCTCCCCATCAATAAACATCAATCACATCAATTTGATTAAATCTCCCCCTTTGACATCAATGACAAAGAGCCATTCTCATCTTGGGGCTGCTCCCCTTGCTTGAACTCTCCTTGGCGCTGCTCCCCCTGTCTGAATGCCTTTGATCTTCATCTGAATAATCTCTCCCCTTTTGAACATGGGATATCACTCTAATGTAATGTTGAAGATACATCAAACATACTCCCCCTGTGACCATTGATCCCCATGAAATTATTCTCATGTTCTCTTTCTTCAAGTATAGGGCTCTTTTCTAGGTATGCATCTGATAAATATCTCCTCTAGAATCATGGGAAGAAGAATGACTCCCCCTATGGGTATGTCTCCCCTATCTTTTCTGCAAGATGAACATTGTGCTACCATATAATGATCCTTGTACCTATTCATGCATCAAACTCATGCCATACCAAGCATCATGAAGAAAAATATATGTCAACAATGAAATAAAGAATCATGAGAAAAATATCAACCAAGTAGATCCTGTACAAAATGTGTGCTCATCATGCACAACACCTATGTACATCAACATCATGCAATGTGCCAAAATATATCATCCATGGAATGTATCAATCATATGCCTTTATCAACATGCCAACATGTGCAACTACCAATATGCCAACCATGTGCATCTACCAACATGCCAAACAATGTATCATATCACTCATGATATGTCTGCATCATGAACCAAGTGCCACAATCAGGTATCTCAAACAAATTCCAATTATTGTGCTAATCAAGTAGTACCAATAGTGTAGTATCATCAATCATATGCCATCTATGAGTGTACCAAACATGTACATTTCCATGCACCAATACCAAAAAATGATGAATCCCATATATGTATGCCAAATCCTCCAAAAAACATGTGCCAATCAAACTGCTAGTAGGTGGATCTTCCAATGTACTAGAAAAGTACCAATCATGCATCAACTATAGATCAACAATGATGTACAACATGATCACCTCATCAACTCACCAACCATATGTACCAATCCACATGAAAAATGCATGCACCATGATATCAACATATTCTTCCAATAATACATCATAATATATATCAATGAAACTCAAATATGTACCAGCCATGTACACCAACAGATCAACATCAATCCATACTCATGGGTTAGTGTCGTGCACTCGAGCTTTTATTTTACATAATCCAATAGATGAACACTTAAACATGTAGAAAATAGTGTCAGAACCTACAACAAACAATGTTAGACCATGCAATAGAGCGTTATACCATCACATCAAGTTGCAATCCATGTGCATAGTTTTTTTCGCAAGGCTTTACCACATATACACGGTCTTCTACACAACATCGCATGTATTTACGCGACCTATACAAGGTCATCCTGCGTATGTATGTGAATGATACCACTGTCACCTGCGTATGCTTCAGTATATGACTTACTTGAGATTCCCTTCAGTCTTTCATTCTATTTTGGATGCTCTTTCTTCTTCACCCACTTTTGTAGATGTCCCTGCTCCTCAGAACTTGAGATTTGAACATCCATATTTTCAAATATGTCTCCCTTCCTTACTTCATTCCTTCTTCTATCCATGCTATTTGAAGTTATCATCATGGAATTTCTTCTTGTGTTACAACACTCATGGGATTTGTGGCCAAATCTACTACAATTGTAGCATATCATAGTGCTATAGTGAACAACAATGTGTCCTACTTGATCACACCTCCAACACCTTATGGTGTTATAAAATCTTCCATTATATCTCCTTTCATAAGATCTAGATTCAAAAGCTTTGTGACCATATCCATTACATGAATAACAATGCCCATGAAAAATACTTTCATACCTTTTCTTTGGTGTCCCAAGAATAGATTCTTGCTTTGTTCTTTTGAAATTTTCTTTGCCTTGTGTAGATGGTTTCTTTGCAACATTGTCTTCCTTCTTTGATGGATTTACCTCATGCTTCTTTGAGGTGCTTGCTTCAGCATTTGTATCTTCTCCTTTGTATCCAAGACCTGATTTATCACATAATGATCTTTGACTTTCCAATATCTCATCCAATATTCATGAGCTATTCAAGAAATTGTTTGACTTTTCCACCTTCTTTCTAAGGTCAATAATTTCAGCTTCTAACTTACAACATTACTCTTCCTTTTCATTTTTTTGAATCTTCAATAGTTCCTCTATTCTTTTGGCTTCTTCAATTTGGGTCTTGAGATGAACAATGGTTTCAAAACTTTTGCTAATCTCATCATCTAAATTCATATCTTATTTTCCATTCTTTAGTCTTGTGATCTCTTCTTCCTTTTCTTCTAATAGAGTCTTATTTCTCTCTTCTTGATCCTTGATCATTTCTTTTAACTTCAAGATGTGCCTTAGACTTCTCCTAAGAAACTTATTAGTGTTATCTGAAAGGTAGTTATAGTCTATATAATAATGATCATTTCTATATCTATATAAACCCTCTTCAACTTCCTTTTGAAGTTTTAATGGATTTTCTTCTATTCTTTTCATGGAATAATTATCATCAACTTTACACAAACTGTTTCTATATCTTCTTCTTCACCTGTTGAAACAAATTCATCATAATCATTGAAATCAAGGGCTTTCTAGGGTTCTTTACCTTCATTTGAAATATCTTCACGATCTTCCTTTTTGCCAACATCAACACATAATTCTTTGTATTCATTTGAAATGTCTTCAAGATATTCCTTTGTGCCATCATCACTTGATTCTTTATCTTCACTTGAAATGTTTTCAAAATCAATTTTAGAAATAATGCATTCAAGAGTTTTTGGAGATTCTTTACCTTTAGTGATTTTGATGGAGTGATCTTCAATTTTTTCTTTCTCCTTCTTGCTTTGATATGTTTCCTCTAGCTTTAGCCATATATCCTTGGAGAAGGTGCATTGTCCCATGATATCTTTGATACAGCTTGAGAATCCACTAAGAATGGTCTTGAGAGCCAATGCATCATTATTCTTTCCTTCCCTTTGATATGCAAACCTTGAATTGTTATTCAATGAAACTGATCCGCCAATGGATGCCTTCCAAATTGCTTCTCCCATTGTCTTTAAATGTAATCTCATCTCTATTCTCCAAGTAGAATAGTTTTCCTCATCAAGGATTGGAATTCAATCATCCATTTGTGTGTCTATGGATCTCCTTAAAGCTTGTTAAGGATTTTATTGAAGGCCCTCTCTGATACCAATTGTTGGACACACCTACCACACTTAGGGGGGGGGGGAATGAGTGTGGGGATCTTTTTCCCAAAACTTCCCTCTTACACAAAAACTCCTTAGTTAACATTCAACATTTTCTCATTACTCATTGTTGTCATTTATAATAAGTTAGATGTGAATAGATATTAGAAACATATATCAACAACATATCATCAACAAATCATCTCTATAAGGAACACAAAGAACACAAGATGTATGTACAATTTTTCTTTTTATTATGGACTTCAATCTGGGGGTTTTTCAGCAACAATTGAATAGAGTACAACTCTACAAGAGAACCGAATATATATGAAATAATCATCTTATATTCTCAACACCAACTGAGATGAGTTAACAATCCTCAATAGATATCAATCTGTCAACATAAACAAGTGCATCAACCATGCACCAACCTGTGCCAAACAACCTGTAATCAACCTGCACAATAAACAAGTGCATCCAACCATGTACCAAGTATATACCAATCATGTGTCAACTAATAATTAACAATTAATCATCAATATGTACCAAAATAATAAACTATACACCTCATGTATGTGCCAACTCATCAACCGCTTGTCTCAACCATCACTAGTTTTCGATTAGTCAACAACCCCAACTTGAAATAATAATAACTTTGTACCTGTAATAAATAAATATATGAAACTGATACATAATGTTCTTCAGTTTGTTTTGTGCAATTAATCTAGGTGGAACTACTTGGAACCTTTCATAAAATGAGTTATAGCAAAAATGGCATACCTTGCTGAATTCTGGCTTATTCTAGAGAGCGACCTTATAGAGAATGCCCTGCACAAAATATTCATTGAATTGATACAAAAATATTAAAAAACATACTATACACAACACCCTAACCAAAAAATTTGGTCTCACAAAATTTGGATCCATTATGAATAATTTTTGACACTTTTACCCGAAAGACCTGTTTTTGACTAATTTCAGGACTAGCCACAAACCCTATTTTCCATGAAGTTTAACTCCCAAAATAAAATTACCCACAAGTTTTATTTGTTACCAAATATAATTGGATATGTTTCCTCAATGGAATATCAATCCCATGGTCTGACTCATTATAGAAAAAAAGTTATAGAGAAAATGGTGAGATGACCTGTAAATAACATACCTTAGAAAGCATCATCAAAAGAATTTATCCTCCAATCAATTCCGGCCCTTTTTTCTTCACCTTCCTTATGAAATTCAGCTTAGATATCATTGGTTACCTCATTCACCTATATATATTCAATATTCTCAAGTGTTCCACACCAAAAATGCTCAAGAAGCTCTCACAAGAAGCTCTCCATCAATACTCCAAAAGATATTCTCACAAGAAGCTCTCCATTGATCCACAAAAAGGA
>ML785732.1:346822-374379 GCA_009831015.1 Picea engelmannii
CACTTAACCCATTTCTAGGTCACTTAACCTATTTTCCTTATTTTTAGGGTTAACCACTTTCCATAAATAGAAGGTTCTCCAATACTTTATCATTTAATTATTCCTTCTTGATTTTGTCACCTTACTTTATCATTTCTTGATTTCGACACTTCTCTTTATTATTTAAATAATCCACATTGACTTTGTCACTTTACTTTATCATTTAAATAATGATTTCTTCTTTTAGGTCACTTTGACTTCTTTGACCTTGGGGGCTTCAACCCTTAATGTGGGGGTCCTTCATCTTCGTAAGGCCATAAATCTTAAACCATGAAGACTTATGTGACATTCCACATACCACCGAAAATGGCATGACAAGAAGTATCCATCTAGGATAGTTTCACCAACAATTTACTTGATAATCATCTCATTATTCCACATACAAGCATGGGTCCTCAAACCATTATTCTAGCATAACTCAATCTGTAAAGCATCTTCCCATGAGGGATTTGACCATAAGGGGACCACTTTGGAGTTCATACATTTGTGCACCTTATCAATCATGATAAGAAAATAATGAGAGCAAGGGTCCTCCAACCATTCTTCTAGGATAACTCAATCCGCAAATCGTCTTCCCGTGAGGGCTTTCACCATAAGGGGACCACTTTGGAGTTCATCCATTTGTGCACCTTATTAATCATGATAAGACAATAATGAGTCATATATACATTTTTCCAACAATGGATCATATACCAATGAAATCACAATGATCCATATTCATCATGTATCAATGACAACTTCTTGATCCATCTTCATCATATCAAAGACAACTCATTGATCCATCTTCATCTATGCATTCTCATCAAGGAAAATACATATTATATTACATCAATCATCAATCAATCAATCCTTTGACATCAATCAATGACATCAGTCAATCAAACCATTGGAATCAATGACAACATGATATAACATAAACCTTGGTGTGGGTCAATAAATCTTGAAGGCTGGAATTAGTCTTGGTTGTTGATGAACAAAGGGACACATGGAGGGAAGATCTTGCCTATGTTAAATCCATCATTCAGAGGTTGTGCAGAGTTGCAAGAGAATATGCTTGAATTCCTGAAGCCTAGAGTGGATTTAGGTCATCCATTGTTGGGGACACCTATTAGGAGATCTCAGAGTCCGAAGACTTGGCACTCCAGAATATTTTGGGTGTTCTGCAGTGGAAGTCTCCAGAGTCCCGAAGCTTGGAGTAAGTGTGAACCATTGATCTGTGACGTGAAGACAACCATCTAATATGCCAATTTGATGTTCAATACTTCACGAGTTTTGAGTATTGGAGTAGGGAGGACTCCTGAAGACCAGAGTATTATAGCAGATATTTGTCGTTGGTTGGTTGAGTATTGTGGACCCTTGATATTTGTCCTTCGAAGGTTCACCAATTGGGTGCTCTAAAGGATTGGAATTTTGGGGTTGTGAGAACCTCTGAAGTTCGGAGGCCCAGAGTAGATATACATCATATATTAGTGGAGAAGTGTGATTTGTTGGATCCCTGAGTGGTATGTAGGTTTGACACTCTGAGATAGTAGCAGTGTTGGAGCAGGAAAAGTCATCGAAGCCCAGAGTTCTGAATTAGCATGTGTTTGGTTGGCGCTTGGTCACAACTCACAGTCATGTGAGATTTTGGCCGAAGAAAAAGAGCTAGAACCGATAATATTCCCACATGTTGACATTGATCCCATAGTTTGTCCCGGGGTCATGTGGAAGGCTCTGCTGGGGCATCTAGGCCCCCAAAAATTGAATTTTCTCGCAGGAAGGAAGGTAAAGGACCTATGTAGAGTAATTTGAGGGTTCAAGAGAAGCTCGTGAGATGATCCAGCTCCGGAATCCAAATGATCCTAGACTGGGAGGTCATGAGGGCCCCAGGAATGGATGGGGGTCTGCATTAGTAACCAAAATTTAATATTTATGATTGGTGTGTGAATGAGGCCATGTGAAAGTCTTGGGAATATTGATTACATCTGAAAAATTCAGTTCCATAATGAGTATCCTTAGATTTTTAGTGCGAGTGATGATCAAACAATAAGGATATGGAACTGGAAATCTCAAAATTTCATATCTATCCTTATTGTCCACAATCATTATGTACGTTGTAACATGTGCCTCTTTTCATCCTGAGGAGGATTTGGTTGTTTCAGCCTTGTTGTATGAGATTGTTCATGTATGGGACATTGGTGCTCTGACAAAGAAAATTAACTCTCCATCTAGTGACATTTTAAGGTTAACATAGAGGAACATAGATCTTTTTGGAGGGGCTGATGTTGTTGTCAAATATTTTTTGGAAATCCATGACCATGGAGTGAACTAGCCTGCATTTCATCCCAATGTTCCCTTTAAAAATAAAAAGTAAAGGGCCTAAATTTCCATAACTATAACCTGAATGCATGTGATGAGATGTTCATTTGGAGGAGTATCATAATGTTTCTTGGGAATGTTCCCAAACATTTTTTTTGGCTCAACATTTGGAACATGTAACTCCTTATCATCATTTCCCCACATAGCTTCCTTTGAGCCTTATTTCTATTTTAGAAATTAGGGTGAATTGTGGGAACTTGTTATTATGGAATTGTAGTGGAATTTTGTGAGGCAACTGTATTGTTTCTTCTAAATTTTTGGATGATATGTAACAAATATATGTTGTGGCCTCTTGTTGGATCCCTAGTACAATCTATATCGAACATAGCATGTTGACAAGTTGGCAAGGGATCCATAAATTTAATGTGGGAGCTCTTCTAGTAGACCAATTAGGATAGTAAACCCTAGGGGATATCTACAAATATATATATTGTATAATCCACATAGATATGTGGGATAATACCTACCATGAACAACTGTATGGAGACCAATTCTTAATTCATCATAGAGAAAAAAATAAAAAATTTCATGTCGTTAAACTTAACCTGGAAAAAATGGAGGAAAATCGTTTGATGTGAGATGATGTTGGCCTAGGGTTGGATGTTGTTGAAAAGTTAATTGGAGTCTAAGAATATCGTCAAATACTACTTGGATTTTCATATGAAAACTTGAATCTTACCTTTGTTATCCTTCAAAATTTGGAGTAGACTAGAACTACTCGAAACGTTGGTTGAAGAAGAAGCCTCCAACAAAACAATTGGTGGGCTTGGAGGAAAGTATTAATTTTGAATATAAACATCAGCAATAGGCTGCATAAATTTGTATACACCATGCTTGATTTAATTATCATATTTATTTTATTTCATATGTAATTAAACCATGCTTGTTGAATGTAGTTCACATTTCATGACTTTCACGTAAACAATTGTCATCTCTTCCAAAATACTTAGCTCGCTAACTTATCATCTCATTTTATTAAGTGTAGGTACCACCAAATAGGTACCTGTCAGATCTATATTCCTCGAGTGAGGACCAAGATATACTAGGAGAGGTTGAAATTGAGACGTATTGTAAAAGATCTAACAGTTCTTGATCAACTAGAGCTGAAAAGGTAAGCATAATATTTCATAGACACATGAATTTTTTTATTTTTGAAGGAGGTTCATGTGATTATGATTATGAGAGAATAGGTGACATTTAGTTTCCCTTGAGGTATATACATCTAGTGCAATGATGGGTACCTAAGGAGTTACCTCAATTGGAAACATATTTATTCATCAATGTGAGGATGTATCGCTTTGCTCCAACGTCCTTACCTAGATTGGGGATATTTTCCATGGATAGCATAAAGGTCAAATATGGAACTGTAACTGAATTGATGCAGTATTTCAGACCATGCTACAAATACAATCCCTGGTTGATGTTGGTCTAATATACGCAAACTATGCAGAGATATGGAGTTTCTGCAAATTATATACAACTAGTAGACAAAAATAAAAACAAAGGGGTGACTATGTATATTGATGGAAGGCCAAAAGATTTTAGAAACATTGCGAGATATATAAATAGTACACGACTAGAGAAAACTACTAAACAATTAAATTCCATATTTTATGGGTGTGAAGGAAATCATATATTCATATGTGCAACAAAATCAATAGTTCCACGTGAAGAGTTGATTGATTGATTACAATTTGAATCAAATAGATGGAGGGGATGCTACTATGGGGGTAAATATCGTATATACCATTTAACTCAACCTTTGATCAATCACTCTTATTATTATTATTTTTTCATTAACTATCTTATATGCCATTTAACTGAACCATTTTCATTAATTTTCTTTCTTATTTTATTGTGGTAGAGTGATCATGCCCAAAAGCTTGCACGACCTGGAGGCATCTCCGATTAGGTAAACTTCGACGTAATAACAATTTTTTTTATTATATATTAGTTTCTAATATTTTACCTTTTCCATGATTATGAGGTCAATATTTCAAGATGAAATCATGTTTATTACATTGTGGCAGGGGACCAGTATTCATACGACACAACTTGTAGCATCTACGACTTAGGTAAACATCAGCGATAGTAATCCACTATTTTTTTTTTCATTGATGGCATTTATTAAACATGTTTAATTGTGTATTTTTAAATTTGAATACATCCATCTTATTGTGTTGTGGCAATGTGATTGTGGTTAAAATCCATGGCCTAGTGGAGATAGCTCCAATCAAGTAAACATCTATGTAATAGAAACAATTTTTTTATGTTATATAATAGTTAGTAACATTCGATATTTTTCATGCTTATGAGCTCAATATTTCCGTATGATAACATGCTTATTATATTGTGGTAGGGTGACCATGGGAAGTCACCTAGGGGTAGATCAGTCCAGGGTGACTATGGGAATTCACACAAAATGTTGCATCAGGTGTCGCAATAGGTAAGTTTTAGTGTAATAGTAACTAAATTTGATTACAATAACTAAATTTCTTTAATGTTAAAATTAATTTCATTAATTTTATTGATTAATGTATTATGGAAGGGTATCTGTGGGAAGTCACCTAAGGGTATATCATTCTAGGTTGACTGTGGGATGTCACCCGCAATGTCGCATCAGGTAAGTGTTAGTGTATAATAGTAACTAAATTTGATTAGAATAACTAAATTTATTTAATGTTAAAATTAATTTCCCTAATTTTATTGTTTGATGTTTGCAGTCCACACTCAATCCAGATGATGAGGTGTTTGAGGAAGAATCATTTTATTCGACAAACCCAATGGAAACTATATGAAAGGTCCTGAAAAGAGAAAACATAGAATTACTTGGTTTGATTAGCATAAGACCCATTATAGACAACATTAGTGCGAGAATTAATGAGATAAAATATCAAATACATTCTTATGGGGTAAGTGACATATTTACATAATTTTATTAGCTATGACATATATTTGTTTATGACTTTTAGTTTTATATTTTTTATATGATCTGATAAATTCAAGTATTCCTTTTGTAGGATATTTTAAAATTTGAGAGTGGACAACCTACAAATACTGTTATTGGTAGCAGTGATTCTCTAGTGTGGCCACAATGTTGACATAGCATACCAGTGAGGCTTTTTTCCTCTCCTAAGGTTGGCCTTGAATCAATTGATGAGGATACTGATTTTGAGAAGCATTGCATGCCTAGGTAGGGTCGTACAAACATTGGGACTCCGCATGATGTTGGAGATGAACCTAATTTCAATTGTGAGGAAGCTTATCCTAGAGAAGCATAGGTGAAAAGCATGGGAACAATAGATCTCACCTTTCTGGTGGATGACTTATGTGTTCCAATAAACATACAAAACATTGGTATTTATTAATTAATTGATTTTTTTTATCATGTAATTGAAACACACATATGTCAAAATTATTTTAAATTAATGATCATAAGATTTTTGCAGGAAATAATAAATTCTCTAGAAACTTGAATGACAAGGAATTGGAGATTTTTGGCCCCGCCATTCACACAAGGTGGAATAGCCAAGATATCAATTTGAAATATAAATTGATTTTTATTTTTGTTTGTTTGTTAGTTTTCCCGTGGCATGTGGGACTAACCTGTGGCTAAGAAACCATGACTCAGGAGCATATAAGCCATCAAAATCACCCAAGGATCGCACCCGGCTTGAGCCATACCAACCCTTAACATGGTTGGATTTTTTGTGCCCAAAGGTTTCGAATCGGTGACTATAACATCACGGAGTGCCTTAACAAAACACCATCACCAACTGTCCTACACCTCAGGGACTTGAAATATGAATTGATAATTCATATGCTAAACTTGTTTGGAAAAACACTAAACAAAAAAGTGGTCACCCAGTTAGTTGGCAAGATTGTGAAATATACCGAGGCCTGGTATAGGAAAAGATTGGAAGAAAACCTCAAGTATGAGCACCCTCCCATGGTTTTATAGAAAGAGTGGAAGGAACCGATAGGATGCAAATGAGAATTTGCTAAAAAGAAAAGGAAAACAAGCACGGCCTGGTAAAGCAAGGTACAAAACATATCATATTTTTAGTGAAATATGCTCAAGGTAAATAACAATTGTGACATATAACATATTTCAAAATTTTCATAGGCTTCTTGACACCTCCAAAGAAAAAAAGGCTAGATTGGAAAAGCATGGGAAACATAAACTGGGCCAGGGTGGCTATAGAAAACTAAGAGCACAAATCATAAGAATTAAATGATTAATTTTGGCGAAGATTTATTTAATAGTAGTGAACAAATAATTATTTTATTACAAGCAATTTTAATGAGGTTATGCATTGTAGGGAAATACGTTCAAATCCAGTGCCACCGAGGAAGACCTAAATATTGGTTTCACGTTTCATTTTCAAAGTGTGGTTGAATATTGAAAAAACTTGGGGAATATGCCAATATCCCAAATGATGCAAATGCAGGTAAATAAAATTAATAAGTCCATCATTGTAGTATACTTGTAAAATCTATTCATGATTGATTATATCACCAATGACTGAATTTTTGTGTTTGTTTTAAGAAGGAGTGCAATGGAAGGAGTGAGTGTAGTGGTACTCAAAAACTACCAGTTGATAGTGGGGAGATCATGTCGCATGATATCGGGGAGAAGACTAGCCATTCAGGTACATATGCTTTAGAAATAGAAGTATCTATTATGATTATAGATATTTATTTGTTGATGTGTACTTATAAAGTTTTTTCTTTCAATGGAAGAGCATGTAGCTCATGAGGGTGAGCTACAAGAGGAACAAACAATGCAAGAAATGAACACACCATTTTTCACGGCTAGACAGACAGGTAAAGAGAAATATTGTAATGTTATTCAAAATAATTAAATAGTTACTTCAATAATATTTTAGCATATCAATATGATCATTTTCATTGTTGTAGTTGATGCCCATTTGCAGCTGCCTTCATGCCCTCCTCATCGAAGTACCAAAAGTATGGTATGTTAGGGCATGGAAACACAATCTACACAAGGACAGGGAAGAAGAAATACATTTCCAGATGAGGATGATGATATCCCACTCATGGGTTTTATGAGGAAAAAAAATAAAAATAAATAAAATTGATTGTATAAATTTATGACTTGTATTTTGATGACTATCATTATTAATATGATTGACTGTTTATATGAATTTCCTCTTTATGCATGAATGTTTATATGTTTATATGTTTTGATGACTTTCCTACTTATGCATGAATGGCTATATATTTTATATGTAAAATAAATTATTTATTGGGTACGAGGAATTGAGAGATGTGATGGGGGGGAGGGGCCATATAAGATTCCACCTTCATGTGGTTGTCCCTGTTCAATAGAGAATAACCTATTCTCGAAACAAATAGAATATCATTAAGGTATTCCACTTTAGTATTTCTAGAGTCTTTTACATGTTCAAATGCATGTTTAGCTGCTTATATATATTATTTACTCATATAAAATTTTTGTCTTTGATGATTTATGTAGGTCTTAGTGATGGAAATGAAACTCATGGACAACCCTTATCAAGTTGTATGGGATAATGATCCTGGCAAAAGGAAATTGATAAGGTAACAATTTTGACGTTTTTTTTATAGTCTATTTATCCCATTGGATTTATTCTATTCGTAATTGATAATTGGGTGCCTATTTTATAGTTGCATGTGAAAAAGAGGGGAAAAGGACACAATGGATGGTTTGTGGCAATATCATGTAGAGAATGATTAATTTCCCTAAATAAAGGTCTCAATTTTCAGTCACTTTTATCACAAGGTATGTTTTCTGTATGTTTTGTAGTGCCCATCCATTGCATTTCCTACTCCATGTCATGATTTGAAGATATGATCATCTTCAAATGGTTCAAAAGTAGAATTTATACAAATTTCATTACTTGAAATTTCCTTTGGAGAATCCCCACAATCAATGATAAACTCTTCTATGGTATTTGTTCTATTGTAGGTAATGATCTTCTTTCTGAAAATATAGTAAAATGAGACAATGGTCAAAACTCCCTTAAAGTGTTCTTATAACGATGTTTAAGAGGTGCTAAATATTCAATAGAGGGGGTGATAAATAAATTGCAACATTATCAAATATTTTTAGTAATCTCTTGTATTTGTTGTCTATGTTGGTTTGTTGCCAAAGAAACTACAATATATTATTATCAAATAGTGTTAGAAATCCTTTCCATGTTGGCTTATATCTAGTTAACGAATAAGAGTTGGATTTAGATTTCACATAGCTTTGGCATCATTCTCCTCCTTTAGGATACTTTTGATATTCTTCACTAAAACTAGGGTCAATGACAATGGACATGTAATATTTACACTAGGATATATTTTGGATAGTCATCATAACACATAGGATTCATGTTCAATGGAAATACATCCAACTTAAATGAATTTTCGGTAAAGAGGGACTATTGCAATGCTTCCATGTTTAATGAATTTACTACTACTTTTAGGGTTCAATTGTCTTATATTTTGCATTTTTAAACCAACCTTGAAGAAACCACAGACTATTGAAGGGTTTCTGACACATATTTCTATTATTAAACTAAAAAAATGGGTTAATAAATGATGGTGTCACCCCAGGCACCTACCTCAGTAGGTCCCCTGCGCTTGTCCTCTTGGTCTTAAGGATCATTCTAAATTACCCTCGAGTTGGAGTGCCTCCTTTGATTCTCCCCTGGAATCCTTGTTAAGATTTTGACCTACAGGTCTGTCCTGCTCATTACAGCCCTTAGGCCTGAGCGCTTCTTCGTTCTCAGTAGAAAATAACAATCGGGTTTCGAGGTTTTCTGATCCCCGATGTCACCAACACTTGCTTCCTCGAATCCCCGATCTCCGATATCCCGATGTGCTTCCCTTTTGCTTAAGCCCCTCCTAGCTATGCTCCCAGTCCACACGACTTTACCTTATATGACCACAATCCTATCTCTTATCGAGATTCAGGGTTTTGAGTGTCAATATGTATTGGGCCTCTTGTCCACGGGATCCCTTCTTTCTCGACTCTCGATTTCCCGACAATTGACTTTTTTCTTTCGGGGAATTTCCTGAAGGCTTCGGTCTCGACCACGCGTCCTCAAGGATGGACGGTTCTCGCTGCTCCTCGCTATTTCATGATTCATGATTTCAAATTCTTTGGATTCCTTGTCTTCAGGATTCATGAAACGTTGAATCTCGATATGACGATTTGGATTCCCTGTCGAGATTTCCCCCGATAGTCTCGATTGTCGCCACACGTCCTCTAGAGATGAACGGCCCTGATTTGCTCTCAGGGCCTCTGCGACTTCAAATTCACGATGCCTCGTTCTGATGAGATGACGTCAACTGGGTCCCACACTGAGCTCTCGTTCTTTCCAGAAAATTGGACTTCGGGATTCTAAAGTGCAAGTTTTCCTTGTCTCCAGAACTCACGAAATGTCGATCCCTGACTCTCTTCTGATTTCTAACACGCGTCCCAGGTAATGGATGGCCCCGATTGATTCTGGGATTTTCACTATGAAAATTCCCGATCACTCGTCCTTGTGATTCTCGATTTCACGAATGTCGCAATCCTGATGACCACGCCTCTCGTCAAAACTTTCCTCCTCTCGTCCACGAAGCTTAACCTTTGTGCAACTCCCGGTCAATCCAATGGCTGACGAGTATCTATGTGCATATCTGACGGTCCACAATCCCCTGATCTTAGACTCCAAACGCAACCGTAACCTCCCCGCTCCTCTAGAAGATCTTATGGCTGGTAGGATTTTACCAATCCTCCCTATAGGTTTCTGACCGTCGATTTCTCCCCTTTGATGATTTCTTTCACGAAGTGAACCAAGGACTCCTTCCCAGACTTAATCACCTGTGACACAAAACTCTGATGCCTTGGGTCACTCGATATGCAGCAACTCCTTATGCTACCTTCAATAGCTTCAAAAGATTTATCCCTCCTGAGCTTCCTCATGACTCTGAGTCTTAGAGAATATTCTTGCGCACACTCCTTGCGGCAACTTCAAACACGTCTAAGTGTTGAATTCCTCTGAATCTGCGCACTCCTGCTGCAGTAGTCTTTGAACCCTTGCTCAGGTTCACAACCCTAAACTTCGCTTGGCCTGTGCACTCCTTGCACGGCTCCTATGCCCAACTGCACTTCTAGGGAAATGAGAACAAAAGTAAACTATCTGAGCTTTAGAGACACAACCCTGAATTCTTGTCGATGCACCTTGTGGAAACTTCCACTGCACTCCTTGCAGGAATTCTTACTCAGATAGAGAAAAAATTGAAACTCATTCCCTCTTCCTTTCAGACTTCAACTTAGAACATGAAATCATATACATAACATATCGAAGCAAGTTCATAACAGGAAACAAACATTCATGAGCATAACATTAATACACAAAGAACAACACAAAACCATGAATTTGAATCAACCTCTTTCTATTGATCCAAACATCTGTACATGGGTGTTCTTACACAGCTCTTTGCATTCTCTTACTCTTCCTTCTCCAGGATTATGTTACAATGCACAATGAGGGTGTCTATATCCCGTTTCCCCCTTGCGCTCTAAAACTGTCTAATCTAGAATTAAATTCTATCTACCTGCATTAACTACTTTAAATGCCTCCTACCTACTAAGGACGAGAGCTAAAGGCTCAAGGTCCGATTACATAATACAAGTGCATCTCATCTTAATGGCTTATTTAAGATGGCGCAACAACTTCAAGGAGATTTCAAAATTTGTGCTAGCGTGTGTCCAACTGTCTCTTGCCTTCCGCGCTAGCTCGCTTGATGTGGGAGATGCTCCTGCATCAATAAAGGAATCCCACATTAAATATAAGGTTAGCACACTAGCGATGCAAAGTGGGTAGTCAATGGGTCAATTGTAAAATCCATTACAAGAACTTGTTATTTTGCAGAGAATTTAAATCAATGGAAACTAACTTTACAAAATTTTCAAACAATTGATGGACTTTCAAGAGAGAGTAACATCTTAAACATATGTTTAGTTACTATTAAATAGGTTTCTTAACTGCAAGGGATGAATATAGTATATTATCAAGTAATTACAAAAAATCAATCCCTAGTGTTACACTCATCCTTCAAAGTCCAACCCCTTGTACACTATTACCATTTCATTGAAAGAACCATCCACTTTGTCCAATTTAGTTGCAGTCCGCATCAAGAACATGCTAGCATCCTCAATCATGGTATCTTTATCATCCAACCTCAAATTCTATGGAAAAATCACCCACATAAGAAACTAACATGACCATGTTATGGACAAAATCACATGACTGTGTTATGGAGTAAATCTATGACATATCCATACAATTCAGTCAAGTCTTTTCCCATCCCTACCAAGAATTTATTCACCTCAACATGCATTTCCTTTGCAACAATAAACATATTATTATTGGTCTAAAACTAACTGCATTCTTACCACTAATATTTTGAGTTAGCGAAGTCTCAACCAAATAATTTACTGCAGATCTTATCCAGTTATCCTCACTAGCGGTGTAAGTCTTTGTCGTAAGGTGTTGGAGTAACTAATCTGATTTTTCATTATCTCGCCATGGAGAGCCATAACTCCATCCCATCAAAACTCGTAATGCTTTATACAATCCCAAGTGTTCTAATCACAACTTGGGATTTGGGGCATTGTGTGCATGCATAATAAGACTATGAATATTTGTAAAATATTTGGATTGATGGAAAAACACAATTGGTACAATTTCAACAAATGTCAAATATTAATTGAGATAATATTTGAAGAACATAAGATATAAAATTCTAACTGTAATCCCCTTATACCAAAAGAGAAGATTACTTTGAGATTACCCATTCTTGAAATACGAGGTATGACAATGAAAATTCCTCAACTATGATGTGTATTGGAGTGGATTTAAATTAAATTTGTAATAAACCATGAACTGAGTATTTTTCAAGTTGAAAACATGGTGTTAGGAAAACTAAGGCTGAAATAACAAGTTAGCTTAACAATAAAAAATATATGCTTTTGAAAATTTAAACACTAAATATGTAACATAGACTTAACCCATAACCAACATAGCATAATTAAAACTTAAACATAAATGCATAACCCAAATATCTTATTCAAACTGGAGCATGACATACAACATCAAACATCCATAGAGATAACATGGGTGTGAAGCACTTTATACCCCTCATATAAATGAGTGAAATCGGTCCTAGTTATAACTTTCCTTCCCCGTTACTGTCAATTCCTCAAATGTAAATCCACCTCTAATATACATCCAAACAAAACACTTCAAAGTTTCATCCATGTAAATTTATTTGATATGTTTAATGGATTAAATTAGGGAAAGCATTGAGCTAACCATTGACAAATTATACTCTTTTTTTTCCAAAACAAAGTAATATAATTATTTCATACAACTTCAAGTTGTGAAGAATTCTTAAGATTTAAGACAGGTTATGTGTGTAACCCGTAGAAATTGAAAGGTCAAATATGACCTCCTTTTCACATATTTATTAACTAGTAAAATGTCTATTTTTTTATGAATGAGTCAATTATAGAATTAGGCAACCTAAAAAGTGACTCAAAATGCATAGACTGGATGACTAATTAAAATTTGTTGGATCTACTATATCAAGGTCATTACAAATGCTAGGTTGTATGAAAAAACTATATTTTACTTAGAATTCATCAATAACCCTTACAAGTACAAATCACTTTTTTAATATGATGGAAGAAAATTGCATCCCTCGCAATGATGTCTCAAGGAATCACTTTTGGATATCAATTTCATAATCCAAAGAGGTCTGGATAATGTAATAATAAGACTGATAGAAATAGTCATCTTCTTCTTTAGTAGAAAAGAATATGCTATTTTTTTCTCATTGTTCTACATCATACATCACATAATTTGTATGAGGCATGTAGCCTTCCTCCATTTTCCTAATCCAATCTCCTAGTTTTTCATCTATGTTATGTTTGTGGGTGTGTTGTCTCTTACAAGAAATTCATGCACCCTATTATTGACCTAAATCCAAA
The DNA here is from genome assembly GCA_009831015.1 of Picea engelmannii. Classification (NCBI taxonomy): domain Eukaryota; kingdom Viridiplantae; phylum Streptophyta; class Pinopsida; order Pinales; family Pinaceae; genus Picea; species Picea engelmannii. The sequence continues at coordinate 360,255 of ML785732.1, forward strand.
TGCATCTAGTTGTATTTTCTATCCCCTTTTTCTTTCATTATTAATCTCACCTTTGCTACTTCATCCCAACTACCCGCTCTTCCATAAATGTTTTAAAGTGTCACATATGTTGCAACATTGTTTGGTTCAAACAAAAAAAAGTTGTTTTGTAGCATGTTTACCACGTTATACATATCCATGTATTCTACAAACACCAAGCAAGGCACTACATACAACAACATCAGGTTCAATTAACATGTGTTTAATAAATTCCTTTTCCTCATAAAGAAACCCAGCATGGCCAAGAATATCAACCATATAGGAATAACGATCGTCTCTTGGTTTGATGCAATATTGTGTTTTGTACCACTAGATTATAGATTTGGAAGCAACAAAAGACACATCAAGGAAATCCATTGCAGTTTGTCATTATTACTAGTCCTCGATAATGTTCAAGAAAGAGTTGTCTCGGAAGTGGCCATTGATAAGTAGGCGCTTCATACCCAAAAAGAGGAATTCCCCAAATGTGGTCCAGAGTCACTTGATATTTAATAAGATAACATGAGACTCAATGGCCATAACATGGAGTGTTGGAGCTAATAGACATCCTTGTTGAATGGATCAAAACAACTCTATCTCGTCATACTTGCACCTATTTATAGATAAAAATGATGAAAATTGGTAAAGAGGGTGTTTAAACTATTGATTATTGTTAGAATAAACCAAAGGTATTTACCATGGACACAATGAAGGGCCACTCAACCCAATCATAGGCCTTTTCAAAGTCAATTCCATGCCTCAAAACAATGTATCTTATCTACAAACATGGTCTAGTTGTAACGAATCTTACCATTATGACAAAATGTGACGCATAACAAGTACCATTTTTTTTTTTATTTGAACACGAAGCAAGTAATGTCAATAATAAAATCTAAGAATTACAACTCAACGACGAACAAAATACATGTAATCACACAACATACAAACATAATGACCTAGTATACATAGCACATCATGCAGCTTAAGCAACATCAACAGACCTTCAATAAGGAAAGAATAAAAAATTACTATGCTTAATAATATCCACGATCATTCAGGTGAAAAAAGCGTCTAATAACCGACATACGTAACATGAACCTTCCTAAGTGAGCGAGAATAAAATAAATATCCCATCTATTATAAATAACATCCACGATCATTCAGGTGCAAAAAGCGTCTGATAACCGACGTACATAACATGAACCTGCCCGAGTGAGCGACAATAAAATAAATATCCCATCAAGCATTCAATACATTTTCAAGGCGCAAAAGATAACCACAACTAATAATTAGTGGACTTCCAACGCGCGTAACCAGATAAATCTAAACATTCGACATTACTTCAATCAACCTTAAATCTTGAAGCACGTTAGAGAGTAGACATATAAAATCTATCTAGCAGTGACAATAGAAGCGCAATTCCATTTAAATTCTAGGCACGCGATTCAATCAATCATCAATAAAAGTTTTATAAACCAACGCATACATTAACATAACAAGACGATAACCTCAGTTATTATAAAACTTGCAAAATTGTAAAAGACTAAATAACTACAACTGTTCATACGCTGATCTAGCTCTACAATCCTTGAGCCAGTATTCATTAAAACATTGAAAATCCTTGTATCATTACCATCCTTACAAACCTTTCCTCATTAAGATCATTCATTAGTTTATCCTTACACATCATGTTAAACTCTACATCATTAATTCATGCAACACTATATAAAATTTATCAATACAATTAATTAAACACGGCTTAACATCAATCTCATTATAAAAATCACGTAATTATGCCGAAAGGCGTACACCTATTGATAATGGGCAGATTTAATAGGAGTTTAGTGTTTAATAAGTTTTCTGTGGAGAGGATTAAATATGGCTGGAATGTTCTTAGTAGTCACACAAAATAAATGGCTGTGATTTCAATCATTAACTCCCTAGCTATTATAAAGACATCCGTTTATGTGTTTACTTTTTTACATATACCTAATCATATTTAAAAATTACTTTGATAGCTAACTGATTGCCAAGTAAGTGATTAATTAAATATTAACACCAAATAAATGAATCTCAACTGTTTATTTGTTAATCAATAATAAAATTTAATATATTCTTTTAAGTATTTTTTTCATCTTATCAACCTTTCTGTGTTTATCAACCACAATTATGTGGCTGTGCTAGTTTCTAAAACATTGTATATTTAAACTTAAAATTTGAGCGTTGTCTATTATCATCACAACGGTTAAACTTTCAAAGGTTAATAATATCTGTTTACTTAAAACAAAAGGTGGGAGACTGTTTAAATAATCGAAATGAAAACAATCTAACGACCTAACTAATTACTGCTTATACCTCAATAAAATTTAAAGATTGCTCCCATAAAAACACTGTGCATAAGTACCATCTACGCAGTGGTAGCAAGGAACTGTTGGTCTAAAGTTTTGGGTGGTCGCTTGCTGCAGGAAATAGTTCGTAGCAGCAAGGAAGGAGCTGGAAAATGGCTAGGAAAAAGCTGCTATAGGGATTAAAGAATCCGCTCGCTACAGGATTGGAACTGGCTACTGGAGGAACTCTTTCAGAAATTTTAAACTTGAAGTGAATTCAACAACTGAGAGGCAATTAAAGATGGAACCTATATTCTTAATACTCTTGACTAAACAATCAATGGTACAGTGACCCTAAAGGAACTAGCCCTTCATTACATTACCAAAGAATTGGACGAGTTAGAGAAGGCAAGTTGTAATTAACACTAATAACTGCATTAAATAATTAAGTGTTGAAGAATCTAGAATTGTATGGCCTTCTAAATATATAGGCTTATTATAAGTCTGTTACAAATATACACATGCACAAATTTTAGAAGGGTGCGATGTCCTGACCTACTTGATCCTTCTAAGATAGAGATACAAGGAAACACATTAGAAGTTTGTAAGGTTTTTTTTTTTGTTCTTTCCACAATTGAAAGACAACAAATTTTACCAATAGTTATTAGATTCTTTTATATATATATTTTTGTAGAATAATGGAGCATCCATTACAGTTTTAACCAATTACACCATATAATTTCCAACATTAAACGTAATACCGAGGAGTGCGGATGAATTTACCTTGAATCCATTGACGTTGAGTAGAAAACCTCTGGTCTGGAGATTATTAAGGTGGGAAAGGTAAATCATAAAGGCATACGTCACCCTACTAAACATAAAATCACTGACAAAAATAAATTAAACAGAGAGCGCAGTCAACCCCAAAAATAAGGAACGAGGGAGAATAAGCATCAGATATTCTGTCATCCCCAAGTCCATGAGAGAATATTGACCTGGCGCAGAGGGAGGGGAGAAATTTTTGTTTAGCGCGCCCCCATACCCGCAATTACTAAAGGATTTCAGAGTGTAACTGGTCTTGGAGGCAGTGATCCGTCGGGTTAAAATTTACGCACACAAAAAGGGTCAAAATTCAGACTGTGTTTCCCCTTTGGAACCTACGTCCATCCAAGCCACCGATGAGAAAGGCGCATGATACTGAGATTAGCCACAGTCCTCGTGTCGAGCAAAAGACCAGGGACTCCACCAGGGATAAACAACCGCAGAAAAAGAAAAACTCATCGCAGAGGAGGAACACCCATGAATTCATAGGGTAAGTGACTCGAGGAGGCACCGCTGGAAGGATGGGAGGAAAGCAGAGGTAGTTATTATTGTTTTAATTTTATTTACCCAGTTCTTGTTACAAGTCCATTTAGTTTTCTTTTTATCACATGTTCTAATTAGACCTAGGTTTAGGCTTGGTGACATTTTTTAAGGGAAAAAATAGTTATTAAATTTCAGTCATACCATCATTCATTTTAAGGCTGACCAGGTCCTAGGGAGACATAGTTTTCTAGGTACTAGGTTTATTAACTTACCAGAAATAACCTTGTGACGTACCCTTCAAGACGCACTACATGCTCCAAGGGTTCCACTCACCTGCATTCATGTTTTATTCATGCGACGTGCCCTTCAATATGCACTACGTGCTCCAAGGGTGCCACTCGCCTTTTGATTGATTTTGGCAAACGTCAAACCCCTGGAGTCAATACTCCGTCAGGTGACCTTGTGGGAGACTAAGGGCCTCTAAGAAATAAGGGCCATGCCTTATTTCACGCTCAGAATCATTGTGAGTGGTTGCCACAGTCTTCTCTCATGAAATCATGGACCTTTCGAACTAGGTAATTGTTAACCTACAGTTTGAGTCACGATGGGAGTGCTAGTAGGTTGTGGCAGGGCTGCTTCCACACCTCTCCCTCAATGTCTCTAGTTGTCGTGCATGACCCCTTTACTCCTAATGTGAGTCTGGTTACCAAGATACCGTCATCCTGCATCCACCAATGAAACATGTCAGTGATAACAATCAACATCATAATATCTAGTCATATGTCACATCTGTAATATCAAAAACATTCAAACCATAGTACTCCACTCCCTAACTCGATCCAGAGTCCAAGGAGATCCATCAATTCCATCGGAATCCTCTAACGTCCAGTGTACTGCACACTTAGGAGAAACCAGTAAATATCACATGTCGATATAAATATATAAAAATAACATATCATCAAATCCACAACATCTCATAATCATAATCAAAACAACCAATCATATAATGAACTAGATCACTTGCATGCAAGTGTCCTCAAATAATAAGTCCAATTAGGTGTGCGCAAGAGATGGATGTTACATACACCCCCTCTTGTTTTAAACTTTGTCCCGAAGTTTCACAGTATATAAGTGTCGAAATAAAGTGTCTAACAATATAAATATGTCTAGCTATCAAACAAAAATGGAAACTGTTGATGCATTCCATATGCATCCTCTGAGGTCACCGACTGTGGACTATAGTTGTCTTATTATACCTTGACTTGATCTACTGTTCTAGTTCGTAGTTATCAAATGTTGTTGGCCCTTGGGTATGGAAGTAAGCGAAGAGTAAAGCAGAAAAGATAGAATCTGAATTGCGTGGAAGGCACAGTGACTGATACTTGGTCGAAGTGAGCAAAAGAGCAGAAAAGATGGAGATAAGTAAGAGAAAGCAAGTCATTGGATGAGGATATTGAGAATGACAGATCAACAAGGAAGACAGATCGTGGACAACTAACCAAGCAAAAAAATATACCATTGGATGCTTTGGATCATTGCACGAGAAGGAAGAAAAGACAGGTTGGCGAAGCCCTGAAAATGCGGGTCAAGTTGACCTAGGGTTTTAGACACCTAGGATTTTGGTATCTAGGGTTTTGACACTTAGTTATTGGCCTAAGGCTGTCGGTGAGCTATTGTAATGTATAAATAAAGGTCAAGAGAACTTAGGATTGGGTGGTTGTTGTTATTGTCATTCCAAGTTCATTATTGTAGTGAGATAGAGAAGCATTGAGAAGTGAGGGAAGTTGTGTTGTAAGATCTTCATTTGGATGTGAAGATCAACCCTACAGTTGGGTGCGCAGGGAGGGAAGACAGAGAGAAAGAGAGAAGATCTGCTAGCTAAGCGCGTAGAGAAGAACTGTATGATTTCATCTTAATATATTATAAAACACAGTTCTATGGACATAGCCCTAGGGTGAGGGTGAACCATGTACATCTTAGTGTTGTGTGTGATTGATGTTTTGTTCTCTTGTTTATGGATATACTGTTATTGCATTATTGTGTTAGATATGACAGATAGTTGTGCAAAGTATATCTAAGCGGGTAATTGATATCTAGATGTTGTGTTGTTCTTGTATCGGATCCACTTTGTATTCCCTTGGTTGTATACATATGTGTCCCGCAACCCCCCATAGCTACTTCAGGTGAGACTGCATATTCCTTCCAGGTGTTGTCGAAAGAGCCTATAGTTAGGGCTTGTTGGTATGCTCTTGGAGTTGAACCCTGGGTCTTTCCTTGTGCCAACAAATGCAAATATCCAGAATGTGGATGGGCTCTGCCATGAGCGCAGCCTCGTCCGATATCTGCAAGGAACTCATGTCAATCATATGTGTAGGATCTCTAATATAATGTCTCAAAACAGATACGTGAAAAACATCGTGCATATGCCTCAGAGAATTAGGCAAAGCTAGTCGATAGGCTATTGGCCCCTTCCTTTCCACAACCTTGAAGAGTCCCACGAACCTAGGAGAGAGTATATCAGCCTTGCAAAACTTGATCAAACTCTTATGCGGTTTCACCTGCAATAAGAATCGATCGCCAACTTCATAACTATAGTCGAAACGATGCGCATCGACATAATTGTTATGTCGATCCTACGCTTCCGTGATCCTTTGTCTTATTGTTTTCATTTGATCTTCCATTTATTGGATCACTTATGGCCCCACTAGGACCCTATCCTCAAGTCGATCCCAACTCAAAGGTGTCTGACATGGTCTCCCGTAAAGAAACTCGAATGGTTCCATCTTAATGGTGCTTTGATAACTGTTGTTGTAGGCAAACTCTACCAGTGGCAAGAAATCTTCCCAACGCTTATGTTGGTCCATCATGTACATACGCAACATATCCTCCAAGATTTGGTTTGTTCATTTGGTCTATCGATCTATCTCTAGGTGATACACGGTACTAAAGTTAAGTTGGGTTCCCAAGGCCTCTTGGAAACTAGTCTAAAATCGTCCTGTAAATATCGATCCTCGATCGGATATAATCCTCTTAAGCATGCCATGCAACCTCACTATTTCGCTAATGAAAACTCTAGCTATGTAAAGATCTTGATACATCGTATGCACAGGAATAAAATGAGCACTCTTCATTAGAGTGTCGACTACTACAAAAATCGAGTCATGTCTTCTAGCCATCAGTGACAATTCAACAATGAAATCCATAGAAATAACCTCCTAGTCTGATTCCGGAATAGCGTGTGGTTGTAGTAAACCTTTGGGATGTCTATGTTCAACCTTCAGTTACTGACATTCTAGACATCACTACTTTCAAATTTCTGTGGTGACATTCTATAAATCTTTGCACATAATTGACTATGTCCACCTTCATTCCTTTCCAGAAGAATAAGGGTTTAAGGTCTTCCCTCATCTTGGTGACTCTTGGATGAGCCATGTACATTGCTCTATGAGCCTCGTTTAGGATCAAAATACTCAAATCGTCATTGGGAGGTACAAAAATCCAATTATTAAATCTCAATAATCTGTCGTTGTCCATAGAAAATCCCTCAAATTTTGTTACCATCATTGTGTTTTGTTCGATAAAATCCTTGACCTCTTTGTACCAATCATTGTCGCATTGTAAAGTTAGAATATTTTAATGTAGATTCATCTAAAGAGGCATCACCAAAAATATGCATGGTCTTAGAGTCAACGCATAAGCCCCTCTATTCACTATTCCTTTTATGTAAGTAATCTCAAAATCGTACTCGTTAAGCAATTCTAACCAATGCCTTTGTCGTGTGTTCAAGTCGCTTTGCATAAAAATGTGCTACAAACCACAGTGGTCTGTTTTTAGATCGAATTTTCATTCGATCAGGTATTGCATCCAAACTCTCAAGGCATATACAATGGCTAACAACTCCAAATCGTGCGTTGCATAGCTCTCCTCATGCCTTCTCAAATTTCTCTAGATGTAAGCGATCACACGACTGTATTGCATCAATACTCTGCCTAAGCCTTCCTTGGATGCATTAGTGCATACCAAGAAGTCCTTGTCCATGTCAGGGACCTTTAGTATCGGCACCATTGTCAATATCTCCTTGAGCCTCCGAAATGTTTCCACGCATTTCTCGATCCAAACAAACTTCTTGTTCTTCTTCTGCAATTCCGTAATTGGATTTTCTATCTTAGAAAAACTTTTGACGAACCGTCGATAGTATCCTGCTAAACCCATGAAGCTACACACTTCTAGGAAATTTGTCGATGCAGGCCATTCCATAATATCCTAGACCTTTGTTGGATCCACAACGATACCCTTGTCGAAGATAACATTCAATAAGTAATGAATCTTTGATATACAAAACAAGTATTTCGACAACTTTCCATACAATTTTCTCTCTCGTAGACACTTTAGTACGAAGCACAAGTGTTCATCATGCTCCTTCATTGTATGAGAATATATCAAAATATCATTAATGAATACTTGGTCGAACTTGTCCAATTATTCACAGAACACCCCGTTCATCAAGCTCATAAATACCCCTTGGGTGTTTGTTAGTCCAAACGGTAAAACAATAAACTCATAATGTCCAAACCTCATTTTAAAGGAAGTCTTAGGGATATCGTCCTCCTTGATCCACAACTAGTGATACCCCGATCTCAAGTCAATATTCGAAAAAACCATCGTGCCTTTCATCTGATCAAATAGATCGTCAATCCTTGGCAACAGATACTAGTTCTTAATCGTTTTCTTCTTCAATTGATTGTAGTCAATGCAGAGTCTCCATGACCCATCCTTCATTTGTATGAAATTAATAGGCGCACCCCAAGATGATACACTTGGATGTATAAGTCCTAGCTCCACTAACTCCTTCAGTTTCATTTTCAACTCCTACAACTTCGGGGTCGACATCCGATAAAGCATTCATGCTATTGGTTAAGTGAATCCCGGTTTTAGGTCGATGTTAAATTTCAATTCCCTCTCAAGTGGAAACCCTGGTAACTCCTCTGGGAAGACATCTGCAAACTCTCTTACTACCGAAAGGTTTTTCAATCCTTCTGCCACACCTTTTTCATTTAATACAAGGATCACATATAGTTGGAATCTCTTGCGCATGCTCTTACATAATTGTAGGGAAGAGATGAACCTTATGGAAAATCCATGGTCCCCACCTACAATCACATCACACGTGTCTCTGTCCCTCATCATCGACCAAGCTCAACCATTTCATCTTATATTTTCACATCACCTCAGGTTATTTGAACTAGTCCATACCAATCATGACGTCATAAGACCATAAGATTGTGACGTACAAATTCTCCCTAGTGACAAAATATCCCAAGTTAAGGCTACAGCCTATAACCTACCCTCCAACCTTCTGTTTAGCTCCTGAAGCCATTTCTACAAAGTTAAACTCGTCATGTTAGACTTCCTTTACCTTAATTATTTTTAGCATTGCACCAGAAATAAAATATCTGTAGCACCTATATCTATCAAAATACTAAGGGTCTGGTCAGCGAAGGTACCTGACGTCTTGAGCACAGTCGACTGGTGCTCTTCCTGGTGGTTATTCACCACTACATGAATCCGATGGGCCTTGCCCAAATATCCCACGATAGTGGGTCCAGATGATCCAGATGATCTGGTCCTCTCAACTAAGTAGTCATGATGGTAATGTGTCTCTCCACAAGTCCAACACCCTATGTTCGATCCAATATTCCTGGTACCTGAAGTAGAAGCTGATGGCCCACCGACCTGGAACCTTGGTTTGTTCTATTGAACATAACTAAATTGTTGCTACTGTGGTCGACGTTGCTGCAGGTGTTGTGGTCTTCTGTAAGGAGTATGTTGGTGAGGCACTGGTCACCAAGGTGTAGTGAAGGTGGATCCTCTTAGAGTGACTCGATATCCCGGTGCATTCCTAACTAGTGTATGATGTTGTTGCACACTAGATGTTTTCATTCATGTCGGTCTTGTCGGAGTCCTTCTCTGACCCCTGTTGATGAGCTCCTCCTCTACTATGAGGGTCTTCTGGACAACATCATGCAAGGTTTGAGGTATTAAAATCCTCACTTTTTCATGAATGCTGACATTAAGGCCGAACACGAACTTGATGACCTTAAGTTTCTTGGTATTCAGGTGTGGAGCATACTGAAGTAGCTCCATGAAGCGAGCCTCATACTTGGGCACCGTACGCTCGCCCTGTCGCAATGTGTTGAACTTGTTGAGCTGACGCTCAATGAATTCCCCAGACAAATACCTCTCCCCTAGTTGTTCCTCAAACAATTCTCATGACACGTCTTCGATAGCCATGTTCAATTACAACAGGAGTGTCTTTCACCATAGAAGAGCACTCCCCTTCAGTTGAAAGACTGCCATGCAGACCTTCATGTTGGAGGTGTAGTCGCGAAGTGAAAAACACATCACCATATTCTCCAACCATGCCTTGGAGGCTACGTCGTCCGGGGCACCAAAGAACTTGGGAAACTTGACCTTCTCGAGTTTGTGGTGAATGCTACTATTACCGTCCGGGCCACGCGGTGGACCGTCAGGAGGTGTCGGTGCCTTGGCCTCATCTCTATCCAAATGGTTGATCGGTTCCTCAGACATCCTCTGAAAAAACCGCATTAGGCCAACCAAATCACCCATAGTTATCTGTTCCTACCTGACAACATGTTCATCTCTCCAGGGGTTAGACCCCTCGGGTGTGGATGCTACTGAGGGCATCGTGCCTCCTCCCTTAGCACCACATCGTCTTCCTCTGCAACGTCGTCTAACCATGATTTACCTGAAGGAATACAAATCAATTAATTAGCGACATTTTATAATCAAGTATATAATCAATGGAATTCGTAGTGATCCCAAGTTGCGGGTTGAACTGGCTCTGATACCATATGTAACGAATCTGACCGTTATAACAACATGCAATGCATAACAAGTACCATATTTTTTTTTATTTGAACGCAAGGCAAGTAATGTCAATAATACAATCAAGTATCACAACTCGACGAAGAACACAACGCACACAATCACGCAACATACAAACATAATGACCTAGTATACTTAGCACATCATGCATCTTAAGAAACATCAATAGACCTTCAGTCAGGAAAAAATAAACATGAATATGTTAAATAACATCCACGATCATCCAAGCGCAAAAAGCATATGATAACCAACATACGTAACATGAACCTTTCTGAGTGAGCGAGAATAAAAAAAATATCCCATCTAGCATTTAAAACATTTTCAAGGTGAAAAATATAACCACAGCCAATCATTAGTTGACTTCCAACGTGCACAACTAGATAAATCTAAAAATTAGACACTACTTCACTCAACCTTAAATATTCAAGCACGCAAGAGAGTAGACATATAAAATCTATCTAGCAGTGACAATTGAGGTGCAATTCCATTTAAATTTCAGGCACGCAATTCAATCAATCATCAATAAAAAATTTATAAGCCAACGCATACATTAATATAACAAGACGATAACCTCATTTAGTATAAACCTTGCAAAATTGTAAAAGACTAAATAACTACAAATGTCCTGACCTACTTGATCCTTCTAAGATAGAGATACAAGGAAACACATTAGAAGTTTGTAAGGTTTTTCCTTTTTTTTCTTTCCACAATTGAAAGAAAACAAATTTTACCAATAGTTATTAGATTCTTTTATATAGAATTTTTGTAGAATAACACAACATCCATTATAGTTTTAACAAACCACACCATATACTTTTCAACATTAAACGTAATACCGAGGAGTGGGGACGAATTTACCTTGAATCCATTGACGTTGAGTAGAAAACCTCTGGTCTGGAGATTATTAAGGTGGGAAAGGTAAATGATAAAGCCGCCTGTCACCCTACTAAACGTAAAATCGCTGACAGAAATAAATTAAACAGAGAGCACAGTCAACCCCAAAAATAAGGAACGAGGGAGAATAAGCATCAGAGATTATCTCTGCCCCAATTCCACTGAGCGAATACTGACCATGTGTAGAGGGAGGAGTGAAAAGTTTTTTTAGCGCACCCCCATACCCGCAATTACTAAAGGATTTCAGAGTGTAACAGGTGTCGGAGGCAGTGATCCGCCAGGTTAAAATTTACACAAATAAAAAGGGTCAAAATTCAGACTGCATTGCCCCTCCGGAACCCGAGTCCATCGAAGCCACCCATGAGAGAGGAACATGGCAGTGAGAGTGGCCACAGTCCTCACACCGACCAAAATACCAGGGACTCCACCGGGGATAAACAACCGCAAAAACCTTTTAGAAAAAAAAAAAAAAAAAACTCATAGAGGAGGAACACCCATGAATTCAGAGGGTAATTGACTCGAGGAGGCACCACTGGAAGGCTGGGAGGAAAGAAGAGCTAAATTAACCGTAAGGAGCTCCGAAGGAAGTCTCCCAAGGTCGTTGGGCAGTCCCTTGGACAAGCAAAGAGTTTTTGGACCCAAAATCGAGCTTGGAAGGGATATCTCCCAAGATAGTTGGGTAAAGATTACACAGGGTGAAGTATAAGAAATTACAGAGCAGTTGATTAGAACACCGCAGTGTGAGTCTTGGATGGTAGAAAATTAAAGGATATACAAACCAAGAAAAGAAAAATCCGCCAACAAAAGATCAGAGACAATTGATGCCTGGAGAACATAGACTCACGAATCTCTAAGGGTAACCAAACTCTTACCAGAAAACGAAGGGCAAACAAATCGACTCTATGACTAAGCCATAGTGTTTCCAAAGTGTGTGCATATGGAAAAGTTTTATTTTCTTAATTCAGATTACAACTATAACCAAATTTACAAAAACCGTTCTTGCAAGTATCATAGAAGTACATAAGCCATAAACTCCGAACAAGTAAATGTCATCCGACTAACTACCATGCAAGATTAAATTAATCAAATACAAATAACAACTTTACTTGGGATACCCTGACCTATGATGAAAATACATAGTCATTGTCCCGTGCATGTGCTCTATCCAACTTCGTAGCCAAATGCGAAGAACTGGAAGTGACTGTCTCATTCTTGCGTTCCGTCCAAATCGTGTTTTCTTACCGCTGAGACCTCACCGGTACCTCCCAACCAATGCGAGGGGTAATATTCTTCCCCCTGAGCCCCCTGAGCTGCAAAGGGGCCACACACACAATACCAGAGAATGATACCTCCCAACTCTCCTCGCAAGGTCGAGCTACCACTCGTTATTCGTGCTGGGTATCCTAACTCTCATAAGAAAAACCTAGTCAAGATAAATTCAGGTAGCGTAACCTTGCGCATACCAAATGTGATCCATACTCCTCCTACACCATCATTTTTATAGAGTTTTCTTACTGATTATTTTCCCAAACCTTCATTAGATTCTTTTTATTAAATTTAAATATGGTAAACCTCCCTCATACACATGTCACCTGATCCCATAGTTGCACAAGAAAATCAATTTATTAATTAGTTAAATTTTCCTATTTTCCTCACCCACCTAAAAGCGTTCCTAAAAATTCTCATCGGTGTCCCTTTATTCCCTTACAATTCTTAAATGACTGATGCATTTCTTAAAACCTAGTTGAGTTCACAATTAGAAGGTTCCAAAGAATAGATTCCCTACTATGTTAGGCATTCCTCTTTTTCTTTAAGTTTCCACTTTTCTTTAAGTTCCCCTTTTTATCTAAGTTCAGAATTAGCAGGTTTAGACATAAGCAACAATTTACCCCTTTTAATAATTTAATTCTTCATTAAAATTTTACTTTAGTTATTAATGTTTGAATTTTATTTACCCCCTTCTCATTACATCTCCATTTAGTTTTGTTTTTTATCACATGTTCTACTTAGACCGAGGTTTTAAATTCAGTACGCTTGGCAACAGTTTTTAAGGTAAAAATTATTTATTAAACTTCAGTCATACCATCATTCATTTTAAGGCCGACCAGGTCCAAAGGATGCATAGTTTTCTAGGTACTATGTTTATTAACTTACCAAATTTAAGATCATGACATTCCCTTCAAGATGCACTACATGCTCCAAGGGTTTCACTCGCCTTCATTCTTGTTTTATTTCCACAACGTTCCCTTCAAGATGCACTACGTGCTCCAAGGGTGCCACTGGAATTTTGACTGATTTTGGTAGACGTCAAACCCCTAGAGCCAATACTCTATCGGGTGACCTTGTGGGGGATTAAGGGCCTATATGGAATAAGGACCCTTCCTTATTGCACGCCCCTTAAAATCATTGTGAGCGACTGTCACAGTCTTCCCTCACGACATCCTGGATCTCTCGAACTAGGTAATCATTAACCTACAGTTCGAGCCATGACAAGAGTGCTAGTAGGTTGGGGCAGGGCTTCTTCCACACCTCTGTTAAGCCCTAATATTGGCTCATTACCACTTAATTGGGGCATATTAGATTAGTAATGTTATTTTATTTATGTTGGCTTTAGGCCATTAGTTGTGATTTAGATTAGTAATGTTATTTTATTTATGTCGTCTTTAGGCCATTAA
>ML785732.1:379420-423135 GCA_009831015.1 Picea engelmannii
TCTCCTATATATACCAAGGAGACATTTTCATTTTGAATCATCTTGTACTTGAACATTTAAGTGGGGTAAAAGGAGGTTGCCCCCTCGAAGAGGCTTATTATCTGAAATTATCTCTTTTTCAAGGCGTTGAGTACTTTTCCTTAATTTTTTCTATGCTATATTGATGTTTGGTTCTTAAAAACCTCTCCCTCAATGTATCTGGTTTTAGTGCGTGACCCCTTTACTCCTAATGTGATTCCAGTTAGCAAGCTATCGCCAGCCTGCATCCACCAAAAAAACGTGTCAGTGATAACAATCTACATCACAATATCTAGTCATATGTCACATATGTAATATCAAAAAATTCAAACTGTAACATTCCACTCCTTGACTCGATCTGGAGTCTAAGGAGATCCATAGATACCATCAACATCCTCTAATGTCCAAAGTCTTACACACTCAGGAGAAACCAATCAATAACACATGTCGATATAAATATAGCAAAATAACATATCATCGGATCCACAACATCTCATAATCATAATAAAAACAACCAATCGTATAGTGAACCGGATCACTTGCATGCAAATGTCCTCAAAGAATAAGTCTAATCAGGTGTGTGCAAGAGCGAGATGTTACACTAGTATTGTCTTTTTTTTATTCTTTTTGAAGTTTGAACAATGTTTAATATAAGGACTGTTGGCATATGTGAAATCCATATTCCTGAGTGCATTATACAATTTTTTTCTTGGTTTAAGGTTCTGAGATGTTTATAGTACAAAGGATAAATAGTGAAGTATCTTGCGTACAAATTTCAGCCCTTTATTCATTGTACTTTGAAAGTTATTCCCTGAGGAGATTAGGATTTTTGGTTGCTCCATATTTCAGTCTAAAAAACGTGTTCTTGGGAAATTTTTTATATATGAAGCTATGTACCTCCAAATTGAGTGAGACCTATTCCATTGGTTAGGTTACAGACTAAGTTTGTAATTGTAAAAATTTCAAGTTTCTAAGTGAATATAGTGACATGTGAAAATACGTACAGATTTTCTCTCCTGAAAGCGAAAAAAAATAAGCACATCTTGGGAAAGTTATCATAAAATTATATTGGAGAATCCAATCTCGGTATAACCTATGGGTTTGGAAAGAAGACACATCATGCTACCTCAGGTATAAATTTTAGATTCAGAAGGGATGAAATTGTAGAGCTACAATAGAAGAAAGGTAAACTAGAAGAACAATTTCAAAATCATGGTTTTAAAAGGTGCGTTTTTTTTTTGGAAATTTTCATATGTTTTGTCTAGAAGATCCAATGTGGGTGATGTCATTATATTGAATTCTGATGTATTCAAATGTGGGTGTTTTCATTACTTGTCAATGCTACAACCCGAGGACTGTGTGGTTCTTCCACATACCTAGAGTATATCGGAAGGCCCGTTTCTAATGGTTAAGCATCATAAAAAACTACTATGGAATTGAGCTCCCATGTACATGGCATATATCAAGAGACCCCCTATAATCCTGAGGTCAACTAGGTAAACCATTTGGTTGTCTTACTTATATAGTACACCGATAAAAACACTCTGGGAGATCACTCTCTAGTACCTGGATATTAGGAAAGTATGGATAAGGACATGGTCATGTATCCTTAATTAGTTCCCTGAGATATTGGGCTTAGTACTATTGTTAGACCTCACATGTATATTAGAGAGTTATAGAACTTGACACTCCATTATCTATGAGAACCTTTTCCTAATCCAATTAGGAATTCCTACCTTGTAGTGATACTTGGAAAAATGACACCAAAAAATGGAAATTATACACCAAATAATCCCTCAAATAGTCCTACTTGGACTAT
Organism: Picea engelmannii; assembly: GCA_009831015.1. Taxonomy (NCBI): domain Eukaryota; kingdom Viridiplantae; phylum Streptophyta; class Pinopsida; order Pinales; family Pinaceae; genus Picea; species Picea engelmannii. The sequence continues at coordinate 381,258 of ML785732.1, forward strand.
TGATGAAGGTGAAGAAATGAGAAAGGAAATAGATGATTTACAAAAGAAGGTAGTAACAAAACATGACCTGCAAAGGATGATGGATTCAACTAAAGCTAAGCTGGAAGAAATAATGGATACTAATATGGATGGCTTAAAAAAGGAGATAATGGAAGGGTTGCAAAAGTTGCTAATAGAGAGACCACCTAAAAGTGACAATGTATACCATGAAATTCATGATGAGGACACAAGGAAAATGAATCAAGACTGTAGAAACTCTATCTTTGGGTTGAAGACCAACCACTTTCCTAAGCTTGATATGAGAAAGTTTGATGGAAATGATCCAATCACATGGATACTCCCAATGGAGTAGTTATTTAATCTACATGATGTGTCTCAAACACAAAATATACGAATTGCATCCTTATATTTAGAACCTAATCAATTTGTGTGGTATCAATGGATTTGTTCTCACAAATCACTTGTCACTTGAAAAATTTTCATGGAATAAATGATAGCACACTATGAGCATACATAGAGAAATACATTCTTCAGCCAATTGATAAATCTCAAGAAAAAGGGTTTATTTGCGGAGCACATTGAGAACTTCCAAAGATTGAATATAAAGGTAACATATATTCTATATGAGCACCTGATTGATGTCTTCATAGGAAATTTAAAGGATAGCATTCAAGAGGAGGTTCTCCTTTGGGAACCCAAATAATTGAAGAATGCGTTCAGGGTGGCGAGAAATGTTGAAAGTAAAAATATGGATATTTCTACTAGAAGGACCATCCCTAACATCTTTTGAGACAATAATGTTCCTTCTTCTAAACCACCTCAACCTATAAGGTTAAAACCTAAAAAAATGGAGGAAATAAATGATGATACTAAGAGGGGGGTGAATCAGTGTCGAGTACAGTTTAAAAAAAAATCAACTTATACTTCAATCAGATTATATAGTCAATTACATCCAATGAGAAATGAACAATAGTAAAAGAGTTACACCAATACACCATGCACAATATATGGGAAATAACCAATAGTTATTATTTAAGGGAAGTAATGACTTCCAAAGGTAGCTACATCTTCCAAATATAAAGGGAGGGATAAACCTCCAAAATAAATATACAATCCTCCAATATCAAGAGAGGGTTAACCTCTCCATCCTTGATCCTTTCTTCCACCCAAGAATATATGAGAGATAATAAAACTTTACATTCAATTATCACCATCAACCAACCATCACATAGAACCTGATAATGCTTCATGAGACTTCTTCAACTTCTGCAATTATTCACTTCTTAGAATATTTTGATCCTATATATAATATAACTCAATGTATTCTCTGAAATTCCTCCAAGTTTCACTCTTTGAATTCTCCCAGAAAAGGAATTATAGAGAAAATGGTGGACCTTATTCAATTTTGGTTTATTTAGGAGAGAGAACTTGTACAAAATGCCCCACGCTCAATATTTAACATAAGATTCTGAAATTTGTAGACATGATACTATAGCCTGTACTCTTTTCAGTGAAATTGGTCTCCCTTCATTTGGATTCTCTATGAAGAAGTTATGATTGTTTTATCGGGAACACCTATTTATGAATAGCTTCAGGAATAGTCAAAAACCCTATCTTCCACAGAGTGTATCTCCAAAATTATAGTGAATAAAGAGATGAAATATTTACCATAGGTGCCTAGATATGTCTTCTCAATAGCATACAAATTTCACCATATGAATCGTTATATAAAAAACGTTATATCTAAAATGGTAAGATGGCATGTAAATAACAAACCTTAGAACACATCACCAAAAGACTTCATCCTCCCCTGAAATTCGACCTTCTTTACTTCAGATTTCCTCTGAAATTTGACTTATATGTCCTTTTTCATTAACAAACTTGTGTGTGTTGAAAAATGAATCTATAATGAGATGTATTTATATCCTTTATGTCACTTCATTTTAACATTAGGGCCGGCATGTAGTTTATTCTTCAATTCACATTGTCATCTTCAAAAATTCATTTCTCCTCAATCATGAGGATCCACATGACGTGCCACATACCATCGCAAGTGGCATGACTTATACTATCCATCCATGGGTGTTGTACCTACATGTGTGATTTCCTTCATGTATATCTACTTCAATCAACTGTTGGGTCCAAAATCCAATGGCTAGGGTTGACATCAATGACAACAAGAAATCTTCCAACAATACCCCTCTTTGTCATTGATGGAAACACTCATGCTCCCCCTGTCATCATCATACCAATTTATCTCCCTCTTTGACATCAATGGAAAAGGGTGGGGCTGCTCCCCTTGAGTTCAATGGAATAAGGCGACCTTATTCTTTGGGGTTTCTCCCCCTGAACATGTGGCACTCAATAATACTTCATCCTTATTTTTGGTCTTTGGGACTCTTTTTTTCTTGGAATCCTTTTGTGTGGATTATGTCTTCTCTCTCTTCTTCATGTCTAGGATGTATATGTTGTTCGGTATTCTTGTTGCAGTTGCAACCAATCTTCCTGAGTTCTTTTCTCTAATTTTACATTTTTGGGAGTCAAACGTAAGAGTGTATACTTGATCACATATTTTTCTGACACTAAGGATATTATGCTTCGGATCTTCAACCAATAGGACTTTTCCTTCTTTTACATTTTCACTTCCAAGATTTACAGTTCCTTTTCCAGGTATTTTGGTAGATGAGTCATCTCCAAATGCAACATTTCCACCATTTTTCTTCAAGGTGAAAATTTTTCTTTGATCTCCGGTCATATGAGATGAGCACCCACTGTCTATTAACCATTCATCTTCTTCTTTACATTCTTTAGTGACCAATGTTATTCGACAGCTTTCATTGTTTGGAATTTATTTCCTTTTCCATGTTGTAGTTGGTATAGGGACATTTGGAATAGGATTATCTTCCTTCATTGCTTTCAATCTCGTGCTTTGTGACCAAGATTATTGCACTTGTAGCATACAATATTTTCATCCATTAATGGGTCAAATGGATTATAATTTTTTTTGATAGGTCTGTGAACATTTCCATATCTACTACTTGTACCATTGATGTATCTTGCATAGTTATTCATTTCATTGATTCTACAATTGATTGCCTTGTGTCCAAAATTTCCACAAGTATAACAATGTCCAAGAAAGAAATTTTGATATCTTGGAGCAAGTGATATTCTTTGTGGTGTACTCCATTTGGTTTCACGATATATTCTTATGTAGTTTCCTTCATAATGATTGCTTTCGTACCTGATGGGAGATGATATTCTTCATGTCTCATTCCTTCTGAATTATAGTCTTCTATCTTGTTGTTCAACTTTCCCTGGAGTGTTGGTTTCATCCTTTTCATCTTCCTTCTATTGTTTTGTTGTCTTCAAGCTATCATTGTATCCTAGTCCTATCTTGTTGTTTCGAGATATTTAACTGCTAAGGATCTCATCTAATTTTTCAGTGATTTTTTCAAACTTCTTCAACTTTTCTATTGTCAATAGTAGATCCCCTTTTGTGTGATACAATTCTTCTTTCAATTTCTCATAATATTCTAATTTTTCCTTGAATCTACCAATGGTATTTTCAAGCCTGTAATTCTCTTCTTCACAACTACTCAATTCACCTTTTAGTATTAGGTTTGTGTTTCTAAGCTTGTTATTTTCAGTTTCAACATGCTTAAACTTTTCAAGATTCTCATATTCTTGTTGACTCTCTACATTGTCTTTGTATCCCCAAAAGGAATCAAGGTTGGTTTCTTCATCTGAGTCTTCTTCTGAAATGATTTATTCTTCTTTAGAACTATTGTGATCATCATCCTAGGTTTCTTGGGTTATGAAGAGGACTTATCCTCCATCATTATCTTCTTCATCACTCTCATCTGAAGAGATGTCATCATCCTTGGAGTAGAATCTCTTTTTATTTTTGAGACTTCTCTTTTTATAGTATCACTTTTCAACAATATGTCATATTCTACCACAATTAAAGCATTTGAGATGATACTTACCTTTGTATCTTCCATTTCCATTCTGGAACCTTCTTACGAAATTTGTTATTTATTAATCAAGGTTGTTATCATAATATTTTGTCTTCTTTATGGCTTTAAAGGCTACTTCATTGTTTGGTTGGTCACATTTTGTACATGTTCTCATTTCATATGCTATAAGAGACCCATGTAATTCATCCATTGCCATTTTGGTCAAGTCCCTAGTTTCTGCAATGGCAGAGAACTTAACATCATACTTCAAGAGAAGTGATCTCAAAACTTTTTGTACAACCAAGGATTTATTGAGATATTCACCTAATCCTCTGATAACATTAACAACTTCATAAACTCTAAGAAAATAGGTTACAATATCTTCCTTTTCATCCATCTTCAAATTTTCAAATTCTGCTCTATGTTGTCGAAGCTTGACCTGCTTAACTTTTGGATAACCTTCATAGATACTATTAACTTTTTCCCATACCTATTTAGTAGTTTTTCATCCCTTTGATGGTAATGGTTGGTGCCAATGATACTAGAATAACATGTCTGGATTTTGAATTACAACCCATAAGCTTCTTCTCATTTAGATCGGTTGGAGCATTCTTTGGGATTACATAGCCATTTACAATTGAGTACCAAATGTCTACTTCCAAATAAGTTAGGTAATTTTTCACTCTATCACTCCAGTATGCATAATTTATTCCATCAAATCATTGAATCCCATTTGGAATGTGCTCATGGTCATCCATTTCTGCTCAGGATTTTCCTTCCAGTGGTTAAACTGTTCTGAAGGCAACCAACTATGATACCAATTGATGATATTGAGAGGGGTTTAATCAGTATGAAGTACAATTTAAAAAAAAAATCAACTTATATTCAATTATATCCAATGAGAAATGAATAATATTATAAGAGTTAAACCAATACACCACAATACACCATGCACAATATATGAGAAATAACCAATAGTTATTGTTCAAGGAAAATAATGACTTCCAAAGGTAGCTACAACTTCCAAATATAAAGGGAGGGATAAACTTCCAAAAGGAACATACAATCCTCCAATACCAAGAGAGGGTTGAACTCTTCATCCTTGACCCCTCCTTCCACCCAATAATTTATGAGAGATAATAAAACTTTACATTAAATTATCACCATCAACCAACCATTACATAGAACCTGATAATGCTTCTTGAGACTTCTTGAACATCTGAAATTATTCACTTCTTAAAATAATATGATCCTATAGATAATATAACTCAATGTATTCTCTGAAACTCCTCTAAGTTTCACTCCTTGAATCCTCCCAAAAAAGGAGTTATAGAGAAAATGGTAGACCTTATTTAATTTTGGTTTATTCAGGAGAGCGAACTTGTACAACATGCCCCATGCTCAATATTTAACATACAATTTTGAAATTCCTACACAGGAAAATACAACCCTTACTCTTTCAAATGCAATTGGTCTCCCTTCATGTCGATTCTCTATGAAGACATTATGACTATTTTACCTGGAGCACCTTTTTATGACTAGCTTCAGGAATAGTCAAAAACCCTATCTTCCACATAGTGTATCTCCAAAATTGTAGAAAATAAAGAGATGAAATTTTTACCAAAGGTACCAAGATATGTCTTCTCAGTAGAATAAAAATTTCACCATCTGAATCATTCTAGAAAACAATTTATAGAGAAAATGGTAAGATGACCTATAAATAACACACCTTAGAACACATAACCAAAAGACTTCATCCTCCATTGAAATTTGGCCTTCTTTACTGAATATTTCCTCTGAAATTCAACTTATATTTCCTTGTTCATTAACAAACTTGTGTGTGTTGAAAAATGAGTCTATAATCAGATGTATTTATACCCTTTATGTCACTTCCTTTTAACATTAGGGTCGACATGTAGTTTATGCTTCAATTCACATTGTCATCTTCAAAAATTCATTTCTCCTCAATCATGAGGATCCACATGACATGCCACATACCATCGGAAGCAGCATGACTTATACTATCCATCCATGGGTGTTGTACCTGCATGTGTAATTTCCTTCATGTCTATCTACTTCTATCAACTGTTGGGTCCAAAAGCCAATGGCTAGGGTTGACATCAATGACTACAACCAATGACTAGGGTTGACATCAATGAAAACAAGCAATCTTGCAACAAGAGAAACAAAATGTTTATGCTTTAATTGTGATACTAGGTATAGTAAGGGGCATAAGTGTGGTGAGAATAAATTATTCTACATATATTGTGAAGAGGAAGGAGAACAAGAACACAAACCATCTCAAGATGAAGATGTATAAGAGATTTCTTCTAAAGAGATGACTCCCAATATATCGTGTCATGCATTGGGTGGAATTATCACTCCTAAAACCCTCAATATAGAAGGATATATCAAAATTTAAAAGGTAACGTTGGATGTTTGGCTTGAACCAGGTTCAGATTTCAAAGGTTTCTAGAAAAACCCTCAAACTATCAACCCTCCTAGTAAACCAGAAAGCAACATTGCACACATAGTGCACAACATAGTCTCACTCGATATAGATTAAGAGGGACTGGAAGAATCAAATGGCTATAGTTAGGGAAAGGATTGGGACTGTTATATGTTCTTTTTCCTCATGCATCACCGTTATTATCCATTCATTTAAATCTAGTAGTCATTAATTAATCAAAGTATGCAAGCATGTTGTTATAATCTCCGATAAACATCCATTATTTAACCAATAAATAGCATAAACATTAAAACACCCATTTAGACACATTAACACAATAGGTTTACCATGTTTCACCCCCCGGGGCTACGTCCACAAAGATATGTCTCTTCTTCTCTTTTATTCATCATTATGAAAAATATGCGTTGTGTGCATTACATTCTTTAGGCTTACAATAAAAAAGTAGGGTAAGTACCCTCCATGAAGTAGACTAGACCACACCAAGATTCGTAGGATATGATTTAACCCTCAAAAACCTATTCACTAGATTATTCATACCAAACTATATCTCCTTGACCAACTGCTACTAGACCTTATAGGTCTTTATTTACACTATTTTATTGTCTCATTGCCATTACATTCATGTCAAAAACTCTAACCCTAACATGGCTAGGGTTGTTTGCATGCATGCCACGTTGCTTTTGTTTGGTCTTTGGCATTCAACTTTTCCTCCATCTTTCGCATGCTAATTTTCCTCCACGTATGGTGCACACACAAAAATAGGCTTTTCTCTCCCAAAATAGGCATGTGCCAATAGGCCCCCAAGACTAACATGTGCTTCGTTCCAAGCCACTCAGCCTTAGTTTACATTCTATATGGATTGCTTCAACTCATGGAACACCTTTTCTAATTGAGTGACTTTCTCTTTAACTTGTGTTCTCTACTCTGCCATCTTTTCCACACTTTTCACTGTAATGTGCTCTTCCAACACTTCTTTGCATTTTGCATGTATTTTGGCTATTTCCCTTTCTCTGCTTGTAGTTTTTCTATCATCCTCTCTACTTCCTATTGTAATGACTCCAATTGAGCCTATATTGCTTGCTTGTTAGCCTATGCAACCTTCATATTTGCTTGCAGGTTCTTCATATCCTACACACTTCTCATCCTCTCTAGGATGGCCATTTCCTTTTTTTTGTTGCTTTAAGTCCTAAATGTGTGAAATTATATTCTCTTGCTTCTGGTCCAATTGTTGTATTTTCTCATGTTCTTCCATGATGGTCCACATTTGAGAAACCATATCATATAGTTCTTCCACGACCTTATATTCCTACAAAATATTGTCGATGTGTGCAATAGCCTCTTGTTCTCTTTGATATCTGAATTATGGGGGTGTAGTAGGAGTCATTTTTTCCATTACCTCTATCATCTCCTGTTTTTATTTCTCCATGGCCTGTGCGATCCTATCAAATTTTCCTTTTGGTGTGATTTATGGCTCCTGCCCATAGTATGGTATGTTGTTATAGACTTATGTCAGTCCTTTTTCTAATTTTTCTCTGTTTCTCTTCTCCTCCTTTTTCTCCATGGTCAACTGATCACAAGTAATTTGTAACACTTTTGTAACCTCCCTACCAATTTCCAAGTTAGTAGCATCTGTGTGGGGTTTGGATTGGACTTCATGCATCACACTTTGCTATAGTCCATATAGTTCATTTGTAGTTATCTATTCCATAACCATATCAAGTTGTTCTATGTCCCTAACTAGCTTCTTTATTGTCTCCTCATTAATTCTCAGCATCTGCTATGTGACCTTGAAGGTGTCGATGCCCTTCACCACTTTCTAAATTGTTTCTCCTTATTCCTTCTGTGTAAGTTGTTGTTGTTTCTTATTTGTCTGTTGTGTTGCAAATTAATGCATTGTAGGAATCTGCAGTGTTTGTAGAGTATCATGGACTTCCACCATCTTAGCCATCATATCCTCCCTTTGCACCTCTACTATGCATACTACATCTTCTCATATGTCTTGGACTTTTTCTACCACTAACTTGACATCGTCCTCTCTAATTGTGATTACTGGAAGCTCCTTATGATATTTCATTTTATTCCATGTTTCCTCCTGTGTTATAGTTCTCTTATTCTATGAGGTCTATGCCTCACTCTTATTATTTTGTGCATCTTCCTCCTCAGGAAAAGAGGTTTCTCCATTCTTATAATCACCCTTTACTTCTACCCGTGACATTGTTTCTTTATTATTAGTGTTTTTCATTGTTGCGCTACCTCATGAAGATTTAGCATGCTCTACATCATTTCTAGTGTTTTCAGCTAGACTACTTGTCTTTTTAGATGTGCCTTCCTCTGATTTCTCCTTTGGTTTGGATCCTTTCTTTATTGATGGCACCTTCCACTACATGGGCCAGTCTTTGACAATCCAGTTGACCTCTTCCCTTGATGTGTAGTATCACATTTCCAAGCACTTTTTCTTCGGGTCCCTTCTGTCCTACATCCACATGTGATGTTTGGATTCCTTAAACTAGGAAATCCCTTCGTTCAACTAGACCACCTCAATAGGAATCCTCCACACATTTGTTATTTTCTGTTGCATTTCCTACAAAAACATGGAAAACACTATGTTGTTTTCTTGTTGATTCTTATTGTCCTTATCTTGGCAGAGGATTTCCTATCTCGCTACATAGCACTTCCCCTGCCTATCTACAAACGCTGAGAACTTTGGTTCCTACCAACCTACCAAAGCTATGAGTATGAGGAGCCAGAAATAATGGAACTCAGTTCCATGATCCTGCACATCTCTGCAGTCAATAAAAAATGGATTTAACAAGTATGGTGCCTAGCTAAACATCACTTTGTTTTCACACTGCACATCTACTACTATGAATCCTGTTGGGGCCTCTTTGTTTGTGCACTTCCTCAACAATTTTCATGCCATTAAATTACTGGTGAACGTCATTGTAGATTCGTTGATGTATTTTATGACTATACCCTGGTTCCCCCTATTTTTTCCAAACCGTTCTTTCACTTACTCTACAATTTCCTTTTCTCATTCTCTATTATTTAGGTAATCTTCAGGTTGTGCGCCACTAGTGGGAAACCCTATAATTTTGGCAATCAAAGCAACGCCAATGGGGACCCTTCTATCCATCCACGGGATACCTCCATGTACCCTGGCCAAGAGTTGTTTAACACAAAGGCCAACATTTTTACTGTGCCTAAAATGCAGTATATATAGCAGGTTCATGATACCCGAATTATATAGCCCTATTATCCACTACGTGAGCTCCAATATGGGTTTTCCTAGGGGTCCTATCTCCCCCTTATCCTCCAAATAATTCTCCTATGCAAGGTCTGGAAAATTCACTGTGTATTTATCATCATGGTCATCATATCTCATATTAGACATTTTCTCCATCATATCTTTCACTGTGAGTATGACATCCAGGATGTAAGGTAGTGTGATATCTGTTTCATCCAATGGTAGACAACTGGGTGGCCTTTTTCTACTATTTCTGTCATTTGTCTTCCTCTACTTCAGTCTCTGGATGGATTGTAATATGCTAGACCAACACCTCATATGCGTCATGTGTCTATTGTTGTCCCTTCATAACCTTAGGATTTGCAGGTTTTCCCGGTTTAGGGTTTGCACTGCTAATGGGGTTTTCTGAGCTCTGATCCATTTCTACTTTTGCAGTCGTCGATGTTTCCTCCTCTACCTTGGTCAGGCTGATCAAATCTATTTCCAAGGTTGTGAGGTCTTCCAATTCCACAACATCCTCAGACTCTGTCATTCTTTCCTTCCTTCTTCCAGATTGTTGAGTAACCTTAACATATCACCCTGGGGTGTCATACTATATGTTTAGTGGCCAATTTATATCTTCCTCACATGATTTCAGCTAGTTTGGGCTCTTCATCTCTCTATTCATTCAAAAATCACTAAGTGTATAACTTTCCCATATTTTTCCCTTTTTATAGATCCGATCATTAATGTTTTGTCTGATTTTTCATTTTTTCCGGTCATTTGTGCAGTGTCCAATTTTCCCTACGTAGAGTCTTCCAAATTATTTCACAAAATTGTTGGGTGCTATCATTCCTGAATAACATATTCCTCCTAATTAATTATTTTGGGATTTTTCTTCATTTTTCTGTTTTTATCTTCCTTTTTCTTCTTTTAGCTCCTACTATTTACAATATGTAAAATTCTACTTGATGTAATGCAACTATTGAGAGTTAGTAAGTCGATTGTCACTATACAGTTTCATTCAACTACCATTCACCATTACTTGCATTTATGTTCCTATCAAGTCATTTAGCTACACAGATCGTCCATCTGTGACATACATCACTTCATATGGCCCTAGCCAATGCATTATGAACTTACCGAGATGTCACAAATATTTTTTTTCATAGAGGAGAACTAGATCTCCCTCCTTAAATCTCTTCTTATTTATGTTTCTTTCATGCCAAGATTTGTCCCTTTATTTTTATACTTCTTGGCAGAACCCTGCTAGAATCCTATCTTCTTCCAGTTCCATAAGTTGACTTAACCTTTCTTTTATTGCACCTCTTTCTGTGATATTTATAATTGTTGCCATGTACAGACTAGGTAAAAAAAAATCTAATGGCACCACTGCTTCTTGTCCATACACAAATATGAATGGTGTTTGTCCTATCAACTTCTTGCATGTAGTTCTGTATGCCCATAATACTACTGGTATTTTTAAATCCAAATCATCTATGTTCACATTACAAATATTTTTCAAGGTATTCTCCAAAATATTGTTGAAATCTTATACTATCCCTTTTTCCTAAGGATGATATGTTGTACTCTTCTGGTGATAGAAATAAAACTCCTCATTCATAGCCTCTATGTTACTATTAATAAAATGGGTGCCTTGGTCACTCATCAAAATCATGGGACATCTAAATATTGTAATCACCTACTGGTACTGTTGTATCTACACTACAATCCTTGACCGATATTTCTTCTACCCATCTCGTTAAATATTCTATCGATGTAATGATGTATCTTTCTCCTGACCTTCTTGCCGATGGATTAATAGATATAAAAAAATTTATTTTCCACTTGTCAAATACATGAAGATTTACTTGGGATCTTATGGGAATATCATCCTTCCTATTTCATTTTCCAACTCTTTGATAGACATCACATTTTTGGCAATATTCTTTTTCATTCTTATGAACTATTGGCCACCATAAATCTATGCACAACACTTTCTGTGTTGTAGCCTTTCCTCCATAGTGTCCTCCAGTTATAACTTCATGAGCTTCTACTAGAACCATGGCTTGTTCATTCTCCATCACACACATTCTTAAAATGCTACATGTACCTAGCTTGTATAAATGACCTGCAATTAGTTGATAGTTTGCAGCTCTAACTACCAGGTTTTTCTTTTGTGTAGTATTAAATTCCATTGGCACAACTCCTATGCTAAAAAATTCAATGATATAAACAAAGTACTCATCATCCATATGAACTAAAAATAATTGTGCATCAAGGAATTTGTATTCTAAGTTAGTAGGTTCTTTTGCATTGGTGATCCTTGATAAGTGATCTGGTCCTGCATTCAGTTTCCCTGGTTTAAATATTTATTCAAAATAAAATCATGGAACAACAATATCCCTCTACATATCCTCCCCCCCAACACTATCTTGTTTATTATATATTTGAGGGAAGAATGATCTACGAACATTTTAAAGTTCTTTCCTAATAAGTAGTGTCTGAATTTTTGTAGTGCATACACCATGGATAGAACTTCTCTTTATGTTGTGTTGTAATTATGTTATGATTCTAATAAATTCTTTCTTGCAAAAGCTATAGGATTATCTAAGTCACATACTCCTGGATATGCCAAAATTTCTCCAAGTGCTATTGCTAATGTATCTACATGTACATGAAATTTATTTTCCCAATTGGGAAACACTAAAATAGGCGTTGTCACAATATTCTTCTTCAATGTATCTAATCCTTGCTAACAATCCTTGTTCGACTGAAATTTGGTGTCCTTCTTAAACAAATTTTCCATCGACGCATTAATCTATGCATACCCCTTGATAAACTTCATGTAGTACCCTGTATGTCCAAGTGTGGCTCTTAGATAACACACTGAATTTGGTGGGGGTAAGTTCAAAATTACAACAATTTTAGTAGGGTCAACCAATAAACCTTTTTTACATACCACATGTCCTAACAATATCCCCAAAGGTGTGATCAAAATAAATTTCTTGATGCTTAATGAGATCTGGCATTGCCTAGACCTGTCCAACATTAGTCTTAATAATTCTACATGACCTTTCAAAAGACTAAAAATAGTCCATTCATCTGAATGTACCTCTAAGAAATTATGTATGAAATCCTTAAAGGAAGCTATGACCACCCTTGAAAATATATTTGGTTCATTCTTCATTACAAAAAGAATAACTTTATATGGATAGGATACCCGTTTTGTAGAAAATGTAGTCTTATGCCTATCTTCTAGAGCTATTTTAACCTGATGATAACCTGAGAATCCATCTGTGAATGAATATGCTTCCCGGCCTCCAACATTATACAAGATCTCATATGTAAAAGTGGTAAGGAAAGGATCATGTAACAAAGCATCATTCAATTTCCTTCGATCTACACAAATTTGTATTCCCCCTTGTTTCTTTTCCTAAACTACCATGGGACTGATCCATTTGGATTCTTCCACTAGCTCTATGATAATATATTTAAGCATTCGGTCAGGTTTTTATTTCACTTTTTTCTTATATACCATATTCAGTGAGGTCTCTATCTAACATGTATGAAATCTGGGTTTAGGGGTATATTCATCTCATCCAACTCACCTGCTATGCCTTTCATCTCTGTAAAGGTTGTTGGAAATAGGTCGTTTTATTCAAGTAGTAATTATGCTATCCTTTATAGTGTTTTCTCATCCCATTAGTATCCAATTATTTCCCTTTTGATGTAGGAGCATCGTCAGCAAGCATGCGTGGTAGGACAATTCAGTTCCTAGGAATCATTTCAGAATCTTAAAATGCTGGCAGTTACTATGAATCTTTCGAAGCTGATTGAAAAATGGAAGAAGATCAAACACTTGGAAGCGAATGATCATGAGTGATATGGGAGTTTCACTCCTAGTATTGAATGTAACTAAACTTAGATAAATATGAAGATAAAGAATAAAGAATAAGGCAAACAAAAGATAAAGAATTGGGACAGAATGGTAGCCAAGATAAAGGCTAAATTCATGCCCAAATATTATCAAATCAATCTGTCGAGGAAGCTAAAAAACATGAGATAGAAGGGTATGACAGTTAAAGAGCACACAGAGGAGTTCTACAAGCTAAACATCAGAACTAGACAAAGAGAGAAAGATGAAGAAAAATTTGTCAGGTATATAAATGGCGTGAGGTACAAAATCCAGGATGAGATTAGCATGATGTTAGTAAGGACATTGGAGGATCCTTATCAGTTTTCACTAAAGGAAGAAGATAAGTTGGCCAGAAAAAAAAAACAATATGGAAGAGGTAGGAACCCCACCCCGAACAAAGGCAAGGTATTTTCCCATGACAAGTAACATATATCCAAAGATGAGACTGAGAAACCAAACAGTCACTCAAAAAGAGGAGGAAGTTCCCAAGGAAGATAGGGTGGTGGAAGAAGTTCTTCTAGAGGAAGGGGAAGAAGCAAAGGAGGAGAAGTAAGGTGCTATACCTATGGAAATATAAGGAACCTGTCTTGGGAATTTCCCAAGAAAAAGAAATAAGGAGGAGGTGAAGCTCACATTTCATAATCACAAAGAAGGAATGTTGAAGGAGAAGGAGAAGAGGATGGAACATCCCTGATGTTGAGAAAGGTTCTCTTAAAACCTGAGGCAAAGGTTAAAAATCTAGTGCAGAGGAATAGTCTATTCAGGACAACTTGCAAGACTAATGATAGAGTATGCAAGGTGATAATTTATAGTGGGAGAACTAATAACTTAGTATCCACACAGATGGTGGAGAAATTGGAGCTGGAGACAACTGCACAATCGAAGCCATACAAAGTCTCATGGTTGCAGAAATGACACTAGGTAATGGTTACTAAGAAATGCCTTATTGAATTTAAGATAGGAGGATATAGAGATGAAATTCTATGTGATGTAATTCCAATGGATGTATGTCATATCTTGTTGGCAAGACCATGGCAGTTTGACATGAATGTCATTCATGATAAGAGGAAGAATACATACACCTTGGAGAAGAATGGTAGGACACACATGTTGCTACCAATACAAGAGAAGAAAGTGAAAGAGCAAGCCAGCATAAGCATACTTCTCATGAGAGGGAAGGAACTCCTAAAAGAAGACAAGAAAGAATAGGATATGCAGTTTGTTGTGGTGAGGAAACACAGAGTTATCCTTACAAGTACTTCTATGGATGATTTACCTGAAGAAGTTTAGGAATTGTTGGATAATTTTGCTGACATAGTGGTGGATGAGATACATAATGCATTGCCACCCATTAGAGGTATCATCCATCATATTGATTTGATACTAGGACAAAGTCTGCCAAACAAAGCAACATATAGACTAACACCTCAAGATAATGAGGAGGTGAAGAACGAAGTCCAGGAATCTTTAGACAAGGGTTTGGTCAGAGAGAGATTGAGTCCATGCACAGTTCCAACGGTGTTGAGTCCAAAGAAGGATGGGGGATGGATAATGTGTACAGACTCAAGAGCCATTAATAAGATCACCATCAAGTATAGATTCCCTTTTTCAAGAATGGATGATTTAATGGACTGTTTAAGTGGAGCAAATTTATTTTCTAAGATAAATTTGAAAAGTGGATATCACCAAATAAGAATGAGAGAAGGTGATGAGTGGAAGACAAAATTTAAAACAAATTAAGGTTTGTATGAGTGGATTATTATGCCATTTGTATTAACAAATGTCCCAAGTACTTTTATGAGGTTGATGAATGAAATACTGAAAGATTTCATTGGCAAGTTTAGGGTTGTATATTTGGATTATATATTGGTCCTTAGCAAGACTAAAGAGGATCATTTGAGACACCCGACACTAGTGATGAGGAGACTACAACAGGAGAAGTTGTTGATAAACCTGAAGAAGTCATTTTTCATGAAGACATAACTCATTTACTTGGGTTTTGTGATCTCTTCAAATGAACTAAAGATGGATCCAGAGAAGGTGAATGCAATCAAAGAATGGCCATCACCAAGGAGTATGTTTAAGGTAAGAATCTTCCATGTATTAGCGAGTTTATATAGGAAGTTCATCAGAGATTTCAGTGGGATTTTTGCACCAATTATAAATACAGTGAAGAATAGGCACAAGACTTTTAAATGGACAGAGGAGGTCGAGAGGAGCTTCAATACACTAAAGGAGAAAATAACAGAATGACCAATTATAGTCTTACCAAATTTTGGAAAGACATTTCAAGTGAGATGTGATGCAAGTGGAGCTGTAATTGGAGAATTTTTGAGTGAGGACAATAGGCTTGTTGCCTATTTCAATGATAAATTGAATGAGACTAAGAGAAAATACTCCACATATGATAAGGATTTTTATGCCATAATTCAAGCCTTTAATAAATGAAGACATTACCTTGTTCCACAAGAATTTGTCTTCTATAGAGACAACCAAGATTTACAATTCATAACCAGATAGGAAAAATTGAATCAAAGGCATGCAAAGTGGATTGAGTTTATGCAAAATTTCACTTTTGTCATAAAACATATTGTTGGGAATGCTAACAAAGTTGTTGATTTATTGAGCAGAAGATGTTTGATTCTATAGGAATTTCAGGTGAAGACCTTGGGGTTTGAACACCTGAAGGATATGTATTTTGATGATCCAAATTTCAAGGAAGCATACAAAGTATGTGAAAATCTTGTGATGAGAGATAGGAGCTAGTGGACAAAGTATATGATTCAAGAAGGATTGTTGTTCAAGGGAAATCAATTGTGCATACCAAAATGCTCAATGAGGGATAACCTTTTGAAGGAAAATCATAGTGGAGGATTGGCTAGACATTTCAGACATGATAAAACATTTGCACAGTTGAGCAGTTCATACTATTGGCTAGACATGAGAACATAAGTAATAAAATTTTTGAACATATGTAGAATCTGCCAACATGCAAAGGGTAAAATATAGAACATTGGATTGTTTCAACCATTTCCAGTACCAGAGAGGCCTTGGGATGAAATAAGCATGGATTTTTTGTTGGGACTACCAAGAACGCAAAGAGGATGTGATTCCATATTTTTGGTGGTCGATAGATTTTCAAATATGGCACACTTTATCCCATGCCAGAAAACTAGTGATGTGACACATGTCACAAATTTGTTTTCCAAGGAAGTTGTGACACTTCATGCACTACCCAGGAGTATTGCCTCACACAGAGACACTAAATTTTTTGGTCATTTCTGGAGAACACTGTGGAAGAAGTTCAGGATTTTTTTTTCCTTCAACTCAACTTATCACCCTTAGCTAGATGGACAGATTGAGGTGGTAAACAAAAGTTTGGGAAATTTATTGAGGAGTCTGGTCACTGAGCATCATAATCAGTGGGATCATATTCTTCCATAATAATAATTTTCATACAATGACTCACCAAACAAGAGCACTGGAAAGAGCCCATTCCAAATAGTGTATGGAATGCAACCAAGGGGAGTATCTGAGTTGAGAGACTTGGAACAGAGTGAGATCAGAAGTGTTGGAGAAAAAGATTTTGCTGCAGAGATGAAGAAGATCCATAGCCAGATCAGAGGATAGTTTCAGATCTCTAGCCAAGAGTACAAGCATAGAGTTGACAACATTGCGGGGAACTTCAATTTGAAGTAGGAGATTAGGTTCTGGAACATCTCAGGAAATAAAGGTTCCCTAGGGGAACGTATAACAAGTTAAAGATCAAGAAAATAGGGCCATGTAAGATCTTAAGGAAGTTTGATGCAAATTTCTATGAGATTGATCTTGCAGATGATGTCAGCATATTGCCCATATTCAACATTTTAGACATGTATCCTTATAGGGAATATGAAATAGGGGGATTAGAAGATCAAGAGATGATTCAATGGGAGAAACAAATTACCATAGTAGAAAAATGACAAATGGAGAAGATCGTTGATCAGAGGATTGACAAGAAGACCAAGAGAAAGACCTATTTTGAATATCTAGTCAAGTGGAAGGGACACCCAATAGAAGATGTCAGTTGGGAGAATGAAGTTGATATCTAGAAGCATGGAAAGTCAGTGCAGGAGCTCATGGACAGGATTCCATGAAATTTTGCCCAGGGGAGTATGATGAAGGAGCATCGTCATCAAGCATGCATGGAAAGGTAACTCAGCACCTAGGAATCATTTCATAATATTAAAATGCTGGCAGTTACTATGAATCTTTTGGATCTGATTGAAAAATGGAAGAAGATCAAACACTTGGAAGGGAATGATCACGAGTGATCTGGGAATCTCACTCCTAGTCTTGAATGCAAATGAACTTAGATAGAAGTTAGATTTTCATTTTGGAGTAGATGAATAGTCGATGGGAACCCTAAGAACTCTCTGAGATAAATAGAGGTTTTGTACGCCCAAATGAGGTTGCTATGAGTTAGTAGAAAATTTATGAGTTTTTAGTTGTTGTTTTGGTCATAGGTGTAGCCATTTTTATGTTTGAATGAATATAAAAAAGGAAAATTTATCTAATGTGTGGTGTTGTGATTGTTTTACAATTCCCTGTTATTGTCGTTTTCATGAATGACTGAATCTAGTTACGAGTGTATGTAGTTTTGAAATGTTTATATAAATTTCAAACGTTTCTCTTCATCAATTATGTGCAAGGTGTGCACACAGTCTGCAAGGAGTGCATTGACAGAGTTTGTTTCGACTCATAAGCTCAGAAGAGATAGCGTAAAGTTTCCTTTGCAAGGAGTGAAAAGTGACTATTGGAAGGCGTGCACAGTCATCCACAAGAACTCAATCCTTGTGTAAGAATTTGTTGAAAGGAGTGCACAGATCCAAAATTTGATTAACTA
Organism: Picea engelmannii; assembly: GCA_009831015.1. Taxonomy (NCBI): domain Eukaryota; kingdom Viridiplantae; phylum Streptophyta; class Pinopsida; order Pinales; family Pinaceae; genus Picea; species Picea engelmannii. Next base: position 399,711 of record ML785732.1, read on the forward strand.
TGGAAGGGGATCTTTAAGGATTCAAAGGAGCAGAAGGAGAGAAATCTCAGAAGGAATGACACTTCCCAGAAGTGTATACGAGGTCCAAGAGAGAGACTCATAGGAGGAACAAAGGTCGAGGCCTTTGAATAATTAGAAAATATTCTAAGTCAGAGGAATTCAAAATCTCATGAAGAAGAGCGACAATGACCATTGAATCATAGTTCAGAAGACTAATAGTCGTCTGATCAAAGAAAGCTATGCCAACCTTAGCAGAGACTAAAATTACCAAATTTTTGAAGTCTCGAAGTAATTTGGGACCATCCATCATCAAGAAGGACAGGTGGCGCGAGATCCACAACTTCAAAAGTTTGTGGAGAAGGAGGTAGTGAAATCGTCGAAGGAGATCTAGACCATCAACTCTAGAGGGATACGTGGAGATCGATCATGGACTCCGGAGAAATCACTTCGAGAGTTTTCAGTTGAGAATTAAAACTCTCAAAGCCTATAGAGATGGAGAGCCGAAGTGAATCTCAATCATTAGATCCATATGAAAGGTGGCATGAATCTGTGGATTCCAGGTAAATACCTGAAGTAAATGTTGGCTGTCGGATTGTCCGAAGTAGATCTAAACCACCAGATCTAGAGAATAGGTGGCGTGAATTTGTGGATTTTGAGTAAAGGCTCGAAGAAAACATCGATCATCGGATTGTTCGAAGAAAATCCCCATCGTTCGATTCAAGAGGACGCATGGAAGAATTCGACGTATTTCAAGGGGGAGTAAAGTTTGAGACTTGAAAAACCCAAAGTCCGAAGACCTGCAGAGATCATAGTCATCGATATGGGAGAGGTAAATATGGATTGTTGGTTTCCATAAAGGCATATCTCATTCGTTAATTTATAAGCATTTTCAAGATCATGAGATCGACAGTCACCTCGCATTGTAGGCACCTAAGATGCGTGGTTTTTAAAAATTTGAGGGTAGACTGCAATCGAGACCATGGTTTTGGAAAAAGGACATGTGGTGGCTCGAGGTGAATTGCAGGGTGAAAAGTAGTTTGATCCCAACCCACTCTTATCTTCCTTGCAATTGTGTGTCTATGCAAGGACATAGCTTGAGGTCATATGCTGGAAGGGGATAATGCGAGAGGATCTTGTGACTGAAAGCTATGAGTTCAGTAGCGCCAAGAAAGGGGTTGGGGCTACCATAGAGCTTGCACTAGATGACAAGAAGGGCCTGTGTCAATTCATAAGGGAGAGGATTAATGTCTCAGAGAGGCAATTCGACTCGGAATTGAATATCCTTGATCGGGAGGTCACGCAACCCTTAGGAGAGAAGGGGGTATGCATCACCTTTTATGGTTTTCTTATTTCCCAATGCTGACTTTCTTGACCTTAATTGGTGTAGAAAATGCCTCTGACTCTAGAGATGGACCTTCCACCTCTCTCTCACCTTCAATATATTTTATCTGAATGGATCGTAGATCATCTTCTTCTGGTGCTTCCTCTGTGACATGGTACCATGAGAGTAAGTGATTTACTATCTATCTATTATGATATTGATAGTTTCCACCTTAGGTTCCTCAAAATATATAATTCCTTGTATTAGCTTCAGGGATGAACTGATATTGGGGTTCTCATGCTCAAATGAGAAGGTTACCACCAAATGTTTTTGTAATATTGTCCATTTTGTAGTGCCTCTACGCAATTCCTGTTCTATGTAAGAGTTCCTTGGTATCCATTCCAATGTATGAATAAAGTAATGAGGCCATTCTTCTGGTGGTGTCAACCTCCATTGTGTTCTACATTTCTCTATGTGCTCAGCTTGTCTTCCTCGCCCATCATATTTTGTCAATGTATTGTTCCCTTGTTTTTTGCCAAATATAATGCACAATAAATATTTACACTGATACTAGTCTTGAATTGTTTCCTTGTGTGCGCCCCACCATCTTGCAGGTTTTTACTTTAGTGAAATATCTAGGGATAACAACCTCTAATTTTTGAAAAAATTCTTCTTCATAGTTTGTCAAGAATTCTTCTAGGTCGTTCAAACCATGAAAAGTGGGAGGTTCCCTTATCTCTATTCCCATCTTTGAGTCTGAGGCACACAATGTAATGCTTCTCTAGTTGAGTACCCCATTTGGTTTTGGGTTGACATAATCTTCTTCTCGTGCGGTAGTCTTATATAGGTGATTTATTTCTTCCAAGTCCAAACATGTCACCTCTACAAACCTTTCCCCTTCTTAGGGGTCCAATGGTGCAATCACTTTGTACTCACCTGATTCAAAACTCAGTTTTCATGTCTTAAGGTTGATCAAAACTTGGTTATGAAACTCCCATTCCAATCTGAGTAATGTTGGGTAGGGTATTATTCCATCCATTATTTATATAACTTCGAAATATTCCACAGTGTGTAGTCCATCCAAGTATACTATCACACATTTAAGTCTTCTAATTGGTAACACTCTATGCTGATTTGCTAATTTCAACTGTAGATGTGAATACCATAATGTGGGTTTCCCCATACACTGTCATGTTTTCTTAGGTAAGACATTCACTTCAGATCCTAAATCAAGTATTACATCTCCCATATTGAAATCCCCAATGTTGGCATTTAACCTAAATTCCCTACTTGTTCTTCTCGTTGTATGGAAATGATTAACTATCTTTTGTCCTAACTTCCCTTCTACTTCTATGTTTCATCTTTCTAGCAAGTTTTGTAATACCTTGATGGGTGATGGATCATTCAATACCTTTACACATGACTGCAGGAAAGTATTTAGGTTACTTACTTTCTCTAAAAGTTGTCCTTTTCTAGTGTGATCCATTAAGGGTGGCATCTCATAAATTGGATGATCCTAAGTTTTATTTGAAATTTATGTAGAAACATTGTTCTCTTTTAGAATCTCCTATATGGCCTCCTTAAATGTCTCATTTTCTTTCTATGCGTCAAAATTCTTATGTGGATTAGTGTTCTTCTTGATCCATTGGTGTTGAACTGGATCATGTTTTGTTGCATTAGCTCCCGTCTTGGCTCCTCCTCGAGTAACTATTTTAATGTTCTTCCCATCATCCCTAGCTTCTGCCAAAATCCGTTGGGCATTTTGATTTTTCTGGTTCATTTTTTCCTGTATTTTTCCTAATAATGTTGGGCAGTTTTCTATTTTGTGGTCTACTGTGCAACAATACATACATTTCATAGGTGGAAGTGGACAGTCTCTTGCATAGTGTCCTTGTTGTTGAAAATTATGGTAGGCTATTGGTTCTCTGCCTCTTCCAAATCCCCCTCTGCCCAGACCTCCACCTCTAAATCCACCGCTATCTCTATGCGATGCATTGTATTGGGGTATTATTTATAATTTGGTGTATTATACTGCGGATGCACATTTTTTACTATGGTTGTGCGGGATCGAATTATGGTTGTGAATTATTGAATTATGATACGACTTTACCTATCATCATCTCTTCTAGCACTCTGTAGGTGTTTGAAGTTATCTCTCTTATCAATTCTAGTGTTCTTCATTCCTTGTCATCACGATCCACTCATTTACAAAAATTGCGGTAAGAACGTTTTGGCACAGTATTATACTTCTGCATCATTAGAAAATGATATGGATCATTCCCATGTGTCTTACAAATTTCACACCATGGTCCTCCTTTAGGAAAGGGGTTTGGCACCCTTGCGGCCAAGTACTGTGCAAAGGTTGAAAATTCATTCTTATGGTGTCCTTTTTTCATGCATAATGTGCACCAGACAACTTCTCTCTTCTCTTTCGCTTTATTATGGTTCAATTGAAATTTCAAGTTCTTCATATCCTCATTCAACTCTTCTATTGATGGATCTGTCTATTGATACTGGTTTTCTTCCAGCTACAGGGTTTCTTGCAGAGATTCTGCATAAGTTTGGAACTTTTGATGTCTCAAGGGATACTTCAAGTGTGGTAATAGTGAGTCCACAAATAACTTCCTATGTTGCATTTCAGTAATAGAGTACTTCAAATTACCTTTCATATGTTTGAACCTTTGATGAATCTCCCAGGAAGGCTCACCTGGTTTCTACTTGATCTCAGTCATTTTGTTCATGTATTGGTCTTATGAGCTTGGCTTCTGAAATTCATTTACCAACAACTTTTTCACCTCTGCGACAGTGTTTGGTGCTCCTTGTGGTCTGCTTACATCAAGACTCATGTACTAGTCTAGCACGTGGTCTCTGAATGTTAAATCCAACTGTGCGACTTTTGTATCCCTATATTTGACCTAATTTTCTGCCCATATCTTTTCACAAATGAATAAATGCTTCTAAGGGTCATCTAACGCCTCACCACAAAACTATGGTAATCATATAGTGGGATCTACTATTACCTCTGTGTGGTGTAGATAGTTGATTGTTACATCCTGAGCTTCTTTGTCCTCTATTGGATCCCTAACTTGCTGCACCTCTTCTACTAAAAATTTGTTTTTTTAAATATTGTGTTCCTTCAAGTGTATTAGTTGCACATGGGGTTGTAGGTTCCACACTAATTGTGATCTAGACTGGAGTTATGCCTTATATTATTGACTTTGGACCTCTCTTTTTCCTTTAATATGTTGTGCGTAGTATTTCCTCAATATGCTCCACAACCCATAGATCCTCTACCTCTTCCTCGTCACCCGCCAAGTCTTATCTGTCCACTATGGCACTCTTTTTGTTATTCATCTTATATTGGTAAGGTCTATCGCTACATGTCATTCCATATTTTCATAGTATCTACTTCTGGTCCTTTTCCATCAATATCGAGTCCATGGCCTCCTTCTTATTCCCCTTATACAACTCCCTATCCATTTCTCAAACTCATGTCAGTGCTTCCCCACTTCCCCCATGTGCGCAGGGAAGTTTAGTTGTCTAATTCCATGGTCGTCATGCTTTTTTCATACAATAAAATATTTATGGAAGTATATAGTGATCTTATGTACCTACCTCTGTGTCCCTTCATAAAGTCCTTCTTGGAAGTAGTGTATGACTTTGTAGTATCACATGAAAATTCAGTAATAAACCCTACAATAATACTGTCTAACCAAAAATATATTGTGCGCATACATCTATTATTGACTTGATACAATTGTGTGATCTCCACAGGATGCCACTCTGGTTACAAATTGCACAACCTATTCTCACCTCAAATATATTGTGGGGGACTGCAAGAATCATATGTCTACAGTCAGGGAAGGGATTGGGACTGTGATATGTTCCTTTTCCTCATGTATCACCATTATTATCCATTCATTTAAATCTAGTATTCATTCATTAATCAATTTATGCATGCATGATGTTATAATCTATGTTAAAAGTCCATTACTTAACCAATAAATAGCATAAATAGTAAAAAACCCATTCAGACACATTAACACAACATGTTTACTATGGTTCACCCCCCCTAGGGATACGTCCATAAAGATATGTCTATTCTTCTCTTTTATTCACCATTCTGCAAAATTTGCATTGCATGCATTACATTATTCAGGATTACAATAAAAGATTAGGGTAAGTACCCTTCATGAGGCGGGATAGAACACACCAGGATCCACATCTTGTGACCTAACCCTCAAAATCCTGCTCACTAGCTTATTCAGACCAAACTATATCTCCTTGACCAACCTATACTAGACCTCATAAGAATTTATGTATACTATCCTATTGGCTCATCGCCATTACATTCATGTCAAAAACACTAACCCTAACATGGCTAGGTTTTTCTGCATGTGTGCTACAATGATTTTCCTCGGTCTTTGGCATGCTTATGTTCCTCCATATTCCACATGTATTGTTTCCTCCACATATGGTGCTCACTCAAAAATAGGATTTTCTTTCCCAAAATAGGCTTGCTCCAACATGTAATAGTGCTAATTGATTATGGTAGTACTCATAATTTCATTCACTGAAAATTATTCAATTGCTTTATATATCTAGTGCCATAGTTTCAAGTAATGATTTAAAATGGAGGAACTATCAATTTCTTAGGAAAATTCCATAATATCAATCTTACTATGGGGGAATATGTAATGAATAGTCCAATTATTTCTATACCCATGGGTGGTGCTGACGTCATACTGGGGGTTCAATGGTTATAATCATTGGGAACCATGGATTTTAATTTTCAAGAACTTTTCATGAAATTTTCATTGGAAGGAAATGAATTCGAGTTAAAGCGAATCACAAGGAAACCCAGTAAGGTGGAAATATTTAATGGAATGAAAAATTATTGAAAAAGGGGCATTAGAGTGTAAGTTTACAACAATGCTCACTATACGTTCAAACATATAAGACATATATTACCCTATATATCTAAGGGATCATTGATAATCATTCCAAAGTATTTGAAGATATTCCCAGAGGTCTTCCACCTAATCGTGATCGTGATCATGCTATTACCTTAATTTCTGAGATTGCTCCTCCTAACATCAGGCCTTGCAGATACCATTATGTCAGAAAGAGTGAAATTGAGCATATGGTTGAAAAAATGTTAGAGGTTGGCATTATTAGACCTAGACAAATTTCTTACTCTACATCGGTGGTAATAGTAGTCAAGGGAAAGGACTTACACAAACCTAGTTATGAGTGTTAGAAAAACAGGATCACGGAGAAATAAAATAAAAACAAATGTGGAAATAAAACATAGAAGATGCACAATACAATAGAGACACAAATATATGTGGTTCACACAGTGTGGGATACAACCACCAGAAAAATTTCCAAGTCCTTCCATTTTATTATCCAACAAGTGAAGGGATACAACTGACAACACACCCGATGTAACTTACTCTTCTTTCTCTCATAATACAATATTCACAATGATGCATAGTCACAATACAATTTCCCTCATAAAAGAGGGTCGTCTTCTAGGGAAAAAAACCCTAACATAACTTCTACTGTCAGATCCGCAACCTTATAATGAACGGTCCAGATTTACTATGAAATTAAAATATACATTTACAAGGAAATTTTTCCTTCGAGGGCTTCACTGTTGGACCTCCGTCGGGGGTCTGCTTTCCCTTGGACCCCCCCACCGGGGGATTTGGCCCCCCCAGACCCCGCAAGGGGGGAAATCTCCCCCTGCAACTCCCATGCATGGAGGAATGTATATTATTCTGGGCTGTAAGGTCTGCATGGGGTATAAACATGACTAAAAAAAAATACATCTTAATCAGGAAGATAATCAGGCTCCAAAACCAAAAATCTCCCAATTGGAGACTGATCTCAACAACTCAACCATTGTTATATCTTCTAGACTATGATCCTTCTTGGACCTGGGAAAATTATCATCTTCACCTTCATGCTTGAATACGAACTAAAGTTGAGTAGGAGCTCAATTTCTCCCTGGTTACTCTCTTTTCTAACATGTCTGTAGGATTTTGGCTAGTGTATCTTTTCAAATTTCAAATGTCCATCTTCCAAGATGGATCGTATGAAATGGTACCTAAGTTGTATATGCTTAGTATTCGAATGGAAGGCTTAGTTATTTGCAAGATGAATGTCACTCTCACTATCATAGTACAACCTGTTATTCTCTTGCTTCTTTCCTAATTCTTCCATAAGCCTTTATAACCAAATAATTTATTTACTAGCCTCTGTAGCAACAATATACTTTGCCTTTCTTGTTGAATGTGAAATAACCTTTTTTAGTTTCGAAATCCAACAAACTGATGTTCCACCTATAGTAACAATGTACCCTATGGTGCTCCTCTTGCTATCTTTATCACCTCCCATATCTGAATCAACATATCCCTATAGAATAGTGTCTAAACCTCTGAAATATAATGCATGAGTAGCAGTACTTCTCAAATACCTAAGAATCCACTTTACTGCCTCCCAATGTTTTGTACCTGAATTTTTCATATACCTACTCACAAGTCCCACTGCATGCGCAATATATGGTCTTGTTCAAACCATCGCATACATCAAGCTTCCAATTGTTGATGAATAAGGGACCATGGACATGTATTATATCTCCTCCTGTGGCTTGGGACACATTTCCTTGGTTAATTTGAAATGTCTATCCAAAGGTGTAATAACTTGTTAAGAACCAAATATCAATATAGCATAGAAAAAACTCAGAATAAGTACTCAACGCCTTGAAAAAGAGAGAAATTTAGATAATAATCCTCTTCAAGGGGGAAATCTCCTTATGCCCACATAAATATACAATTACAATATGATTCCAAATGAAAATGTCTCATTGGTATATATAGGAGACTAGGAGGTATAATTACAACTAATGGACTAAAGTCGACATAAATAAAATAACATTACTAATGTAATATTCCCCAATTAAGGGGTAATAAGCCATTATTTAGGGCTTAACATGCCCCTCCCCTTGAGACAAGCGTTGTCCGCAACACTTGAGTAACTCTGGATGCTTCTGTATAAAAGACTCATATTCCTAAGTGGAATCTTCAGCCGGTAGTTTCCTCCATTTAATGAGATACTTTGAAATGGATCTATTCCTCAGCTAGCAAATTCTTGTGTCAGTGATGGCTTCAGGATCCAATATGATTTTTCCTTCCTCTTCAAGTTCTGGCAATACAGTTTGAACTGGGATCTTGTCACCTATAACCTTCTTTAAGCACGAAACATGGAAAAATGGGTGTACTGGTGAAGATGTAGGCAACTCCAATTTGTATTCCATAGTACCAATCTTTTGCAACACCTTATAAGGGCCATATTAATTTGGTGATAATTTATTATCCTTCTTGGCTTTCTTGAGGGACATTTGTTTGTATGGTTTCAATCTTAAAAACACCCAATCTCCTACTTCAAAACTTCTTTCACTACGATGTTGATTTGCTTGTTGTTTCATGCCATTTTATTCCATGGTTAGGTTGTCCTTTGATATTTGGAGAACTTGTTGTTGATGGTCGATGTGATCTTCCATTGCTTGAACCTTAGATTTTTATTTTAGATAAGAAGTGATGGAAGGAGAGTGGTATCCATAGAGTTCCATAAATGGTGTCATTTTTGTTGCAGTATGAAAGGAAGTGTTATAACACCATTCTGCCAAGGGTAACCATTTGAACCATTGTGTTTGTTTATCTGAGACAAAGCAATGAAGGTAGCCTTCCAAACATTTGTTCACTATATCGATTTGTCCATCAAATTGAGGATGATAGGATGAGCTATGAGCCAATTGAGTACCCAAACAAGAAAACAATTTTGTCCAAAAATGTCCAATGAAGATGGGATCTCTGTCACGTACAATAATCTTTGGGCTTCCATGTAGATTTTGAACTATCTCCATGAATGCGGTGGCAACTGTACTAGCTTTGAAGGGATAAGAGAGTGCACAAAAGTGTGCGTATTTGGTGAGTCTATCAACAATCACCATGGTGACACTCTTTCCTTCAGACTTTGGTAACCCTGTGATGAAATCCATGGAAACCTCCTCCCAACACTAACTTGGGAAGCTTAATGGTTGTAAAATACCTGCAGTCTTAATTCTTTCCACCTTATTTTGTTGGAAAACCAAACATTTTGCCACAAACCTTTGAACATCAGTTTTATGGCCATCCAAAAAAAATTCCTTCTTGACCCTATGGTAGGTTTTAAAAAAGCCTGAGTGCCCTCCTACTGGAGAGTTGTGTGATTCCAATAGTACCTTTTGTTTGAGTTGGGAGTTCTTACATAAATATAAGTGATCTTGTACCATAGTGAATCATTTTTTCATGTAAATGTTTCTGATGCACTGGAATCCTGTTGCAACCTTTGAATGAGAGTCCACACTTTTTTTTTCATTCTTCCATTCATCCCTTGCTTCTATTATCCAATCAGGTTGGATGATCAAGAGAGCAAAAAGAAAGGCCTCAACATCTTCATCCTTTCTTGAGAGTGCATATGCCACAACATTTTTCTTCCCTTTTTTATAGACGATTTCAAAATCATAACCCAATATCTTGGTTACCCATTTTTGTTGTTCTTCTTAAGATAGTCTTTGTTTCAATAAGTATTTAAGACTATCATGATCTATTTTGAGCTTGAAGTGCCTACCTATTAGGTAATGATGCCATTTCTTCAATGCATGTAGTATTTCCATCATTTCCTTCTCATAAATGGGATTTTGTAAGTCCTTTCCCTTGAGTGGTCGACTTTCAAAAGCCAGGGGCCTTCCTTCTTGCATTAGGACAACACCAATTCCATTTCTTGAGGCATCACATTCCACAATAAAGTTTTTTGTGAAGTCTGGAGTGGTCAAGACAAGAGCTTTGCTCATCACCTCTTTAAGTTGTTCAAAAGATTTAGTTTCCTCTGGAGTCCATGAAAATGCATCCTTCTTAGTTAGTGTCATTAAAGGTGCTGCTATTCTTCCATAGTGTCGAACAAACTTGCAGTAGTAACTGTCAAACCCAAAAATCCTCTAAGATTCTTCAATGTTTTGGGAATCAGCCAGTCCATCATGGCCTTAATCTTGTTAGGGTCTACCTTGACACCTTCATGAGATAAAATATGAACCAAATATTCTACCTCCTTCACTCCAAAGAAACATTTTGATGGTTTGGCATATAGTTGTTTCTCCTTTAGTAGTTGGAGCACCTTGTCAACATGTCACACATGATCCTCCCAAGAATTTCTATAGATTCGTATATCATCAAAAAATACTAACACAAATTTTTGAAGGAAGGGCTTGAAAATGGAATCATAAACCCTTGGAATGTGGAAGGTGCATTCGTAAGGCCAAAAGGCATGAACAAAAAATCATAATGGCCTTCATGAGTTAGGAATGTTGTTTTTGGGATATCTTCTTCCTTCATTCTAATCTGTTGATACCTTGAATGGAGATCCAACTTTTTGAAATAGATTGCTCCATGTAGTTCATCTAACAATTCATCAATGATGGGAATAGGAAACTTATCTTTTATAGTGATATTTTTGATATCTCAATAATATGGACACATACACCATGAGCCATGTTTTTTGATTACCATTACTATCGGTGCAGAGTAAGAACTTTGGCTAGGTCTAATAATGACAGCCTCTAACATTTCTTCAACCATGCACTCAATTTCACTATTCTGGGCATAAAAATATCTATATAGCTTGATGTTAGGAGGAACACTCCCAGGAATTAGGTGAATATCATGATCATGATTTCGAGCGGGTGGAAGACCTTTGGGAATATCTTCAAATACTTTGGAATTCTTATCAATGATCCCTTGGAGATCTAGAGGAATAGATGGCTTAGATGTTTGAACATAAAGTGAGCATAGTTGTGCAATAACACCTTGATGCCCCTTTTTCAATATTTTTGTCATTCCATTAGAGATTATCACCTTACCGGGTTTCCCTATGATACCTCTTAACTCAATTTCTTTTCCTTCCAATGAAAATTTCATGAAAAGTTCTTGAAAATTAAAAGCCACCATTCCTAATGATTGTAAACATTGGATTCCTAGTACAACATCAGAACCACCCATGGGTATAGAAATCATTAGACTATTCATTACATATTCCCCCATAGTAAGATTGATCTTATTGAATTTTCCTGAGCAATTGATAGTTCTTCCATCTACAATCATTACTTGAAACTCTAGCGCTAGATATACAAAGCAATTGAGAGCTTTGGCTAATTTTTAGTGAATGAAATTATGAGTACTTCCAAAATCAATTAGGACTATTACCTTTTTCTTTTTGATATATCCTTCAATCTTGAGGGTTTGAGGAGTGTTAATTCTAGCCAATGCATTGCACGATATCATGGGGGTCAACTCTTCAGACAAAATTGCTTCTACGTTTTCATCTTGATATGGTTCTTGTTCTTCTTCTTCTTCCTCTTCACAATATATGTACAATAATTTCTTCTCACCACACTTATGTCCCTTACTATACTTGGTGTCACAATTAAAGCATAAACCTTTTTCTTTTCTTTCCTCCAATTGATGAGGTGTGAGCCTTGTAGGTTTAGGTGTTTTAGAAGAAGAAGCATTATTATCTCTATAGTTATTAGGATTGGTCCTTCTAGTAGCCATAGCCATATTTTTACTTTCAACATTTCTTGCCACCCTAAATGCAGTCTCCAATGATTTGGGTTCCCAAAGGTGAACCTCATGTTGAAAGTTATCCTTTAAAGTTCCTATGAATGCATCAATCAAGTGCTCATTTGGAATATCTGTTACCTTTATATTCAATCTTTGGAAGTTCTCAATGTGCTCTGTAACTGAACCCTTTTGCTTGAGATTTATCAATTGGCTAAAGAAGGTATTGATCCTTGTATCCTCATAGTGTGCTATCATTTCTTCCATGAAAATTGTCCAAGTGACAAGTGATTTGCGAGAACAAATCCATCAGTACCATACCAATTGATTGGTTTCTAAATATAAAGAAGAAATTCATACCTTTTTTTGTATGTGGCACATTATGTAGATCAAAGAATTTCTCCATCTGATGTATCCATGTGATTGGGTCCTTGCCATCAAACTTCTTCATATCAATCTTAGGAATGTGGTTGGTATTCAACCCAAAGTTGGAGTTTCTCCATTCTTGATTCATCTTCCTTGTGTCCTCATCATGAATTTCATGGGACACATTTTCACTTTCAGGTGTCCTCTCTATTAGGAATTTTTTCATTCCTTCCATGATCTCCCTTTTTAAACCATCCATCTTAGTATCCATTATTGCCTCCAATTTAGCTTCAGTTGAATCCATCATCCCTTGTAGTCCATCTTTTGTTACTGTCGTCTTTTGTAATTCATTTATGTCCCTACTTATTTATTCACCTTCATCAAGAGTCCAAGTAGGACTTTATTTAGTCTTATTTGGTGTAGAAGTTCCCTTTTTGGGTGGCATGTTGGCCAAGTATCACTTTTGAACCTTGATTTTGAGGTGGTTCTTCTAGACAATCTTTCTTCTACTGTATCTCCAAAGTTTCATCCCTTATGGGTATGAAACTTTATTTTTTGTAGTTATCTCATATTTCTTCTCTGCAATGCCACATGTTCAATCAAAATTGGATGTGCCAAGTGGAATTTACGGTAACTTCCCCACAACTTACTGATTTTTGTCCTTTCTAGGAGATCTCACTTGTATAGCGTTCCCCGCACAAAATAATTGATATTAAATAATGAAACTTGTACCAAAAATACTAAATACTATCCACTATCCAATTCAACCAGTCTCACTCAATTTGGATACTCTAGGAAGAACTTATGATTCTTTTATCTGGAACACCTTCTTAAGACTAGTTAATAGGACTAGTTAGATACCCTATCTTCCACAGGGTGTATATAAAAATTTAAGATGACCCAGAAACTAAAATTTTTACCACAGATACCTTTCTAATTTCTGTGAATATCCTCCAAATTTGATGTTCTGAAACATTACAAAAAAAAATTTATAGCAAAAATTCTGCAATGACTTCATTCAGGATGTTTCCAGAATCCTATCTTTCACAGGCTGTATCTTCGAAAGTATAAGGCCTCAAGAGATGAAATTTTAACCCAGCGTACCTTGATCCATATACTAAATATCATCCAAGCCATTCCTCCTAAAACTTTGTAGAAAAATGTTATAGCAAAAATTCCAAGGTGTCTCAAATGTAGCAGCAAAACCCCAAGACCTTGAGCTCTGATACCATATGTTAAGAACCAAATATCAATATAGCATAGAAAAAACTTAGAATAAGTAATCAACACCTTGAAAAAGAGAGAAATTCAGATAATAATACTCTTCTAGGGGGCAACCTCCTTATGCCCACATAAATGTACAATTACAAGACGATTCCAAATGAAAATGTCTCCTTGGTATATATAAGAGACTAGGAGGTATAATTACAACTAATGGACTAAAGCCGACATAAATAAAATAACATTACTAATGTAATATGCCCCAATTAAGGGGTAATGAGCCATTATTTAGGGCTTAACATAACGGGTTTTTCATTCTACATTCTAAACCTCTCCAACACCTTCTCTATGTACTCACCCTGAGACAATGTCAATTTTTTATTTTTCCTGTATCTTGTTATTCTCATACTAAGGATTTTATTTTCTTCACCAAAATCCTTCATCACAAATGAATTATCTAATTTCTTCTTGAGAAAATTTATATCCTTCATATTAGAACCCGCAACAAGCATTTCATCTACATACAATAGAAAGATAATATAGCTTCCATTTTCCATCATTTTAAAATAAACATATTGATCAGAATGACATCCACTATAACCTTTTTATTTCATAAACCTTTCAAACTTCAAATACCGGTGCCTTAGAGATTTATTTAGGCCATAAACCTTTCAAACTTCAAATACCAAATTTTTCTTCCCTTTGACCTCATACCCCATGTGGCTACTGCATATAAATATCTTCCTCCATATCCCCATGGAGAAAAGTTGTTTTTACATCTAATTGTTCAAGATGTAAATATTCTACTACCACAAGACTTAAAATAATCTTAATTGAAGTCATTTTAACAACATGAGAAAAAATTTCATCAAAATATATACCTTTCTTTTGTGAAAACCCCTTTACAACAAGTCTATCCTTGTACCACTTTTTCCTCCATCTCCTTCCTTCAACTTGTAAACCCATTTATTCTGTAATGCTCTTTTTCCTGACGGAAAATGAACCAAATCCCAAGTCTGGTTGTTTACCAGGGAATCTATTTTCTCTTTCATTACTTGCTCCCGCATATTTTTAGTGTCTACCTTCATTGCCTCTTCATAACATTATGATTCACCAGAATCATTCAACAATAAATAATACAATGAAGGTAAGTATCGTTTAGGGGGTCTACTTAACCTGGTAGATCTACTAACAACACTTCCAGGAGTTTGAAGTGTTGGCTTCTCCTGTTGTTGTACATTTTGATTTTCTAGTACCTTTGGAATTTATTTTTCAGTGATCTCATCAAGCACTGTGTATTCTAGTTTTTATTTTTCCTGTTTCTTTCCCTGCAACTAATATTTGTACATGACCTTCTCATTAAATATGACATATGTACTCCTAATGATTTTTTTATTTTCATAATCCCATAAGAGATAACCAAAATCATTAACACCGTAGCCAATATAGGTACACTTCTTGGATTTTTCCTCAATATTTTTTCAATATTCTTTATCAGTATGGACAAATGATTCACAACCGAAAGTCTTGAAAAAATAATAGTTTACCTTTTTACCTTTCCATGCCTCCTATAGAATTCTACCATCCAAAGAGCTTGAAGGTCCTATGTTTATTAAGTAAAAAATAGTATCTACACCATCTACCCAGAACTATAAGGGAAAACCAACATGCAATCTCATACTCCTTGCACATTACACGATTGTCATGTTCATCCTTTTTGACTCACCATTTTCTTGTGGTGTTCCTGGAATTATCTTCTCTCTACGAATCCCATGGTATGAATAATAATAATCAAACTCCTTAGTGAAATATTCACCTCCATTGTGTGATTTGCAACACTTCAACCTTTTTCATGTCTCATTCTCAACCAAAGGTTTCCATTTCTTAAAAGTATAAAAAACATCAGATTTTTGTCAAATGCAATAAACCCAAGTTTTTCTAGTTGCATCATCAATAAAAATAACATAATAACAAGAGCCACCAAGATATGATACCTGAGTTGGTCCCCATACATCTTTGTGCACAAGCTCTAACCTTTCACTCTTATTTTATTTTCTGACTCTAAGAAATCTGACTCTCTTATGTTTTCCATAGACACAATGCTCACATAAATCCAAATCAATTTGTTTAATATCTGGCAAAAAAATTCTTTTGTGAAGTATCTTCATCCTCTTCTCACTCATGTATCCAAGCCTATGATTCCACAGTGTTGTATACACTCATGTAGAATCTAAAGAGATATAAGAGTTAGTATTACCAATAAATAAATACAATGTACCTACTTTATCTTCTTTTGTTATCACCAGTGATCCTTTGGTGACCTTCCATGCCTTATCTATAAATATAGATATACAACATTCACTTGCCAACTTCCCTGTTGAAATTATATTTTTCCTTAGATCTGGAACATGTATTACCTCTTTCAACAACCATTGGTTCCATTACTTTTCTTTCTTTTTACCTTTCCCATTCCAAAAATTTTGCATGGTGCATCATCACCCAAATGAACCTGTCCAAAATCAACTTGAACATAATCTAGAAAATGTTTCCTATGGGGTGTGGTATGAAATGAAGCACCTAAATATACTACCCAAGACTTAGAAATATTATCTACAGAAAGAATCAAATCATCTTGTAACACATCACCTGTTACATTTTCTTCCTGATTTTTCTCCTGTTGTCCATCTCTTTGCTTCTTTGGAGCTCTGTAGTATTTTTTCAGATGTCCTTTCCTCCCACACTTCCAACACTCTGTAATTCCCAGTCTGGATTTGGATATGGCCTTCCTAGAATTCTCGTGGTTCTCTGATCCCTTTCCTCTATCCTTTTGTCTTCCCCTGTTCTCCATGTTTAACAAATTACCTAATGTCTCACCTATGCTTTTTCGTCGCATTTCCTTGCTAAGGATAAAACGAACAACATGAACAAGAGACAAATTTACTTACATCCATGAGCAAGCCATTCCAAATTTCTGGAAATGAGCACAATATTAGAAGAGCCCTAACCTCATCATCAAAGTCCACTTTTACAGAACTTAGTTTATTAGTAACCGTATTAAATTTAAATGATATGCAACTGACCCACCTTCTAACATCTTCATATTAAATATTATCTTCATTAGAAATACCTTATTGGACATCAAGGGATTTCATAAAGTTTAGCTAATGCATCCATCAACTCCTTTGTTGTGTTTTCTTTCTAAATATTGAAAGCCATCGACACTATCAGGTTTAGTCATATCATTTCTAGTGCCTTTATGTCAAGAACCTCCCATTCTTCATCCTTCATGGCTATTGGATTCTTTGTTATTCCACCCTATGGTAGGAATAGATCCTTCTTATATAAATAATAATCCATCTGCATCTTCCATAATTGGTAGTTTTGGACATTACATTTCTCGACCCTAAACTTTCCATCTTCCACCATTTCTCCCACTCGAACCAAGAACCCTCTTTTCCTATGAGTTAACTTTCGATCTGATACTAGTTGCTAGAAAAACAGGATCATAGAGCAACAAAATAAAATAAAATATGGAAATAAAATGCATAATATACACAATACAATACAGACATAGATATACGTGGTTCACCCAGTGTGGGCTACGTCCACTAGAGAAATTCCCAAGTCTTTCCTTTTTATTATCCATCAAATGAAGGGATACAACCTACAACAAACCACCTATGAATTCATATTCTTTCTCTCATAGTATCCTCTCTCAAAATACAATATTCACAATGATGCATAGTCGTAATACAATTTCCCTCATAAAATAGGGTTTTCTTCTAGGGAAAAAAACCCTAACATAACTTCTACCATTAGATATACGACTTTATAATGAACGATCATATTTACTATGAAATTACAATATACATTTACAAGAAAAAATTTCCTTCGGGGGCCCATTTTCCCCTAAACCTTGCAGGGGGGGAATTCCCCCCTGCAACTCCCCCATGTGGAGGATTATACAGTATTCCAGTGTGTAAAGTCTTCATGGGGTATAATTAGGATCCACAACCAACAATGAGAACAAAAGGATGGAAATACTACATTCATTGAAGTAATGGTTCCCTTACCTAATAGGTAGGCACTTCAAGGTCAAAAATGATCATGACAATCTTAAATACTTCTTGGAACAAACACTATATTAAAAAGAGAAACAAAATTGGATGACCAAGATGTTGGGTTATGACTTTGAAATCATCTACGAAAAGGAGAAGCAAAATATTGTGGTAGATCCACTCTCAAGAAAGGATGAAGATGTTGAGGCATTTCTCTGTGTTATCTCTATCATCCAACCTAATTGGATAATAGAAACAAGGGATGAATGGAAGAATAATGAAGAAGTGTGGACTCTCATTCAAAGGTTGCAGCAGGATTCCAGTGCATCTGATACATTTAAATGGAAAAATTATTCACTATGGTACAAATATCACTTATATTTATGTAAGAACTCCCAACTCAGACAAAAGGTGCTTTTGGAATTGCACACCTCTCCAGTAGGAGGGAACTCAGGATTTTTGAAAACCTGTCACATGGCCAAGAGGAAATTTTGTTTGGGATGGCCTTAAAATTGATGTTCAAATTTTTGTGGCAAAATGCATGGTTTTCCAAGAAAAGAAGGTGGAAATAGTTAATACCCCAAGTCTTTTACAACTATTAGCCATTCCAAGTTAGTTTTGGGAGGATATTTCCATAGATTTCATCACAGGGTTACCAAAGCCTGAAGGAAAGAGTGTCATCATGATGATTGTTGATAGACTTACTAAGTACGCACACTTTTGTGCACTCTCTCATCCTTTCAAATCCAGTACAAATGCTACCACATTCATGGAGATAGTTCAAAAGCTACATGGAATCCTAAAGATTATTGTAAGTGACAGAGATCCCATCTTCACTAGACATTTTTGGACATAATTATTTTCTTGTTTTGGTACTCAATTGGTTCATAGCTCATATTATCATCCTCAATATGATGGAAAAAATGAGATAGTGACCAAATGTATGGAAGGATACCTTCATTTCTTTGTCTTTGATAAACAAATGAAATGGTTCAAGTGGTTACCCTTGGAAGTATGGTGGTATAACACTTCATTCATACTACAAAAAAAATGACACCATTTATGACACTATATGGATATCACCCACCATCCATTACTTCTTCTCTAAAATAAAAATCTAATGTTCAAGCTGTGTAAGATCACATCATGCATCAAGAAAAAGTTCTCCAAATGTTAATGGACAACCTAGCCATGGAACAAAATCGCATGAAACAACAAGCAAATATGCATCATAGTGAAAGGAGTTTGGAAGTAGGGGATTGGGAATTTTTGAGACTACAACCATACAAACAGATGTCCCTCAAGCAATATAAGAAGGATAATACATTACCAATGAAGTACTATGGCCCTTATAAGGTGTTGCAAAATATTGGTACTATGGAATACAAATTGGAGCTTCCTGCATCTTTGAGAGTACACCTTTTTTTCCATGTTTCATGATCAAAGAAGGTTACAGGTCACAAGATATTAGTTCAAACTATATATCCAGAACATGACAAGGAAGGAAAAATCATATTATCTCCTGAAGTTATCATTGACACAAGAATTCTCCAGTTGAGGAATAGATCAATTTCAAAGTATCTCATTAAGTGGAAGAAACTACCTGTTGAAGATTCCACATGGGAATATGAGTCTTTTATATAGAAGCATCCATAACTACTCAAGTGTTCAGAAAAACACTTGTCTTAAGGGGAGGGGCATGTTAAGACATAATTCATGGCACATTACCCCTTAATTGGGGGATATTACATTAGTATTGTTATTTTTTTTATGTTGACTTGGGTCCATTAGTTGTAATGGTACCTTCTAGTCTTGTATGTCTCCTATATATACCAAGGAGACATTTTCATTTGGAATCATCTTTTAATTTTAAATTCATATGATGTATAAGGAGGTTTCCCCCTCAAAGAGACTTATTATCTGAATGTATCTCTTTCTTAAGGCGTTGAGTACTTATTCTGAGGTTTTTATGCTATTTTGATATTTGGTTCTTAACATTTTATCGATACAATTTACCATGTGAATGGTTGCATGTTACTACATCGTGAAAATATTTATTGATTTGAATTTGTAAGTTTTTTCAACTAGTATGCAGTGTTAAAGTCAAGATTGCTAACTTTTAGTGGAACTCTCTATTTTTTGATCCAATAACTTTCTGAGAGTGGCATGCATGTTTGTACTTGTTTCATTTAATCTATTAATTGTTATTTTATTTCTTTGCAGTCATCTAATCCTCATCACTTGACAATTCAACTAATATTGGAAGGGATAGAGAAGCTTGAAGTCATTCCTAATGCACTAGAACCTACCTTTTCAAGTTATTTGTATAATGAATTTCTTGCAACAGATTATTACATGAAGAAAAGGCACCAATTCTTCCTTTCAAGGTGTTGTGTATCTTTCTTTATTTATAAAATTAATTTCTATTGAAGTTTGCTTCATATCTACTACTTGTTGTTTTTAGAGTAGATTCATAATAGATAATGTTGTCTTTCAAAAATACTCCTAAGTATGCTAGTGTAAAGGAAGTCATTATGATCTGTAAGGTGATGAAGAATGTTGGAACAGTCAACGGGCTTCAACATAAAATATCATGTGAGACATCTAAGGTTTGCAAAGTGAATTTGATACCACCAAAGAAGTTTATTAAGGAGCAACTATTTTTATCTTGAGTTGGCATTAGACAAACCAAAGAAATTTGTATTAAATATTTGGTCAATTTTCTTGATGATATACTCATGCATGTAAAACATTCTCCATATTTTTTGGACACATAATATTTCAAGTTTCGTAAGAAGAGAAAATTATTTGCAGATTCATTTAGAAGTTCCAATATGATATCTTCTTGTTATCATGACAAAAGGTCGTCTCAGTTTCATAGATGGATTGAATCAATAATCTAGTAACATTCTAGCCTCTTTATCTTCTTTTATTATGGCTCATTAGTTTATCCATGCAAATATAGATTTGCAAATCTATAGAATTCATTAGTCTAGCCTTGAGATGTAAATTTTGATTCTAATTTTGTTGTGTTTTTTCTGAAAAGATAGCTTCATTCTATGTTCCTTGATGAAGGATTTTGATTGTTTTCATATGTTGTAGTGATGTTTTCCTACTTCCAACGTAGAGAATGTAATAATAGGTGTGGTGCTACTGAAGTCAATGGTGACAAATAATTTTGAACTCCTTCATTCCTTTTTTTA
This sequence comes from Picea engelmannii, assembly GCA_009831015.1. Lineage (NCBI taxonomy): Eukaryota > Viridiplantae > Streptophyta > Pinopsida > Pinales > Pinaceae > Picea > Picea engelmannii. The sequence goes on from ML785732.1 coordinate 420,538, forward strand.
TACCTATGTATCTAGAAAACAACAATATCAAGAATATATGATCACCCATGGATGAACACAAAATTTTGCTAACGTAGATGATATTATGAAGAATGAACCTCAACTGAAACACAAGGGATTTGTCCAAGATCTTGCAAGAAGGGTTGAGTAGAGTAATAGGCCACTAATTAGTGATTATCCCAAGATCCGAAAACTTTAGATAAATATGATAATATCCTAGTTAATTCCCCCCTAGGGAGAACTAGCTTAGACCTTCCTTATAGACACAAAGAAGGTTACAGATAATGAAATATTGAGGATATTTATACAATTTTCATGGAAAACCATTGATGAATCTGTGTTTTGACCATTTGTTTCCTTTGTCCAAGTCTCTTTTTGCACATGGAAACTACACAGTTGTCAGATAATTATCTTAGGTTGATGGACAGTTGGTATGGATTGTTGGTTTTAATTGATGTCAACCATTGGAGAGTAATATTTTAGATTTATTTAAACCCTTAGTGATTGATGTCAACCCTTGGAGAAAGTCCAACAATGAATTTCGTTAGCACAAAGGTTTGGCTAATGGACCCAATTTTGTTTGATGTATACCAATATGATTTTTAATATATTTGAAGGTAAGAATATTCTATATGGATAATACACATCATTCCATTTCCAGCGGTATGTGTAACGCCACATAAATCCTCACGGTTAGAGAGTTATGGCCATGTGAAGTTGGATAACCCTCATGAGTCATCTAGAAGCCCCAAAAGGTCAAAGTACTCAAAATGGTTTAAGATATTTTAGAAGGTAAATAATAAAGTGAAGTGATGAGTGTACTATAAGTCAAAGTGAATACAAAAGAAATTATTTAAATAATAAATTTAATGGAGAAATTACTAAGTGGACAAGTGGTTAGAAGTGGGTTAGCCCTAAAATAAGGAAAGTGGGTTAAGATGGTTAGAAGGCAATTTAAATAATAAAGTGAAGTGATGAGTGTACTATAATTCAAAGTGGACAAAAAATATTTTTTTTAAATAATAAAGTTAACGGAGAAATTACTAAGTGTACAAGTGGTTAGAAGTGGGTTAGCCCTAAAATAAGGAAAGTTGGTTAAACTGGTTAAAAGGTAACCCCTTGAGGAAGCTACATGAAAGTATAAATAAGAGGCAGGGCTCTCTCATTTTAGCCACACTTGAGCATATTGGATATCTACAGGTGACTAATTTAACCAAAGGATATCTAAGACAAATTTCAGAGGGAAGGTGAAGTAAAGAAGGCTGAAATTCAAGGGAGGATAAATTCTTTTGATGATGCTTTATAATATCCATACAACAAATATTTCATGCGGGGCACACTCTACAATTTCACTCTCTATAATAAGCCAGAATTGAACAAGGTATGTGATCATATAAACCAGGTCTATTACAGAGTTACAAATCATATTTGGATGATGAAATTGATGAGGGATTTTGGTTGAGGTACATGTTTGGTACATGGTTGAGACAAGTATTTGATGAGTTGGCACATACATGAGGTGTATATTTTATGATGTTGGTACATATTGATGAGTCATATTTTATGTGTATTTGATGCATGATTCATACATATTCGGTGCATGGTTGATGTACTCGTTGATGGTACAGTTTGAGGTATAGGTTTGGTGCATGGTCGATGCACTTTCTCATGGTACAGGTTGAGGTACAGGTTAGTGCATGGTTGATTCATTTGTTTATGGTACATCTTGATTATAGGTTGGTGCATGGTTGATGAACTTGTTTATGGTACAGGTTGATTACAGGCTGAGGTACCAGGTGATGCATGGTTGATGCATGGTTCAAGTTATTGGTATAGGTTGTTTGGTGCAGGTTGATTGGTATAGTCTTACAAAAGTATATCTCACAGTGATAGTGTGAAAGTGGTTCCATAATTATACTTCTACGTCAAGGTGCTTTGACAGGGAAAATATAGGTGGTTGTAGCCACCTTTTGGCTGTAGTTGTATAACATAAGGAGTTGTAGCCTCCTTCTGGTTGTAGCAAGAGAATTGGGGAGTTGGAGCTTCCCTCAGGTTGTATCCTGAGAAGCTAGGGGGTTGGAGCCTCCTTCCAGTTCCAGCTAGAAAAAAAATGAATTTGGTGCTTCCAATGTATGTAATTATTAAATATAGATAAGAAAAAACATTATGTGGTTTTCTCTCGCTTTGGGTTTCCACATAAAAATGTGAGTGTACTATGTATGTGTATGCTTGCTCATTTGTTCATTGTTTATTTACTCTGCAACTATTAGATGATAATGCTACATTGATATAACACTTGCATTTTGTGGTTAAAAAGGGTTATTTCTCTATTATTGATTCACCCCCCTCTCAGTAATCCAACAATTGGTATTAGAGCGGGTTCCTTCATGAAACAGTTTAACCATTGGAAGGAGATCATCGATTATTCTGAGAATGGATGTTAAGAACCAAACAACAATATAGCATAGAAAAACCTCAGGAAAAGTACTCAACGCCTTGAAAAAGAGATAATTTCAGATAGTAAGCCTCTTCGAGGGGGCAACCTCCTTTTACCCCACTTAAATGTTCAAGTACAAGATGATTCAAAATGAAAATGTC
>ML785732.1:426906-463699 GCA_009831015.1 Picea engelmannii
TGAATCCCTCATCTCTTGTAGTTCATCTTTGGTTACTGTCTTCTTTTGTAAATCATTTATGTCCCTACGCATTTCTTCACCTTCATCAAGAGTCCAATTAGGATTTTCTGGAGGCTTATTTAGTGTAGGAGGTCCCTTTTTGGGTGGCATGTTGGCCAAATATCACTTTTGAGTCTTGATTTTGAGGTGGTTCTACTAGACAATTTTTATTATGTTAGGTCTCCCAAGTTTCATCCCTTCTGGGTATGAAACTTTCCTTTAGGTAGTTCTCTGATATGTCTTCTCTACAATTCCACAGGTCTGATCAAAATTGGATGTGCCAAGTGGAATTTACAGTAACTTCCTCACAACTTGCCGATTTTTGGCCTTTCTGGGAGATCTCACTTGTATAGAATGCCCCGCACAAAATAATTGATATAAAATTCTGAAACTCGCACTCAAAATACTGCAGATTGTCCACGATCCAATGCAACCAGTCCCACTCAATTTGGATACTCCAGCAAGAAGTTATTCTTGTTTTACCTGGACCACCTTATTGAGACTAATCAATTGGACTAGTCAGATACCCTATCTTACACAAGGTGTATCTACAAATTTAAGATGACCCAGAATCTGAAATTTTTTCCAAAGATACCTTACTAATTTCTGTAAATTTCCTCCAACGTTAAGGGTCTGAAATGTTACAAAAAAGTTTTTATAGCGAAAATTCCACAATGACTCATTTCAGGATGATTCCAGAACCCTATCTTGTACATGCTGTATCTCCAAAAGTATAAGGCCTCAGGTGCTGAATTTTGAACCCAACGTACCTTGATCCATCTTCTAAATACCCCCCAAGAGGTTCCTTCTGAAACGTTGTATAAAAAAATTTATAGCAAAAATTATACGGTGTGTCAGATGTAGCAGCGAAACCCCAAGACCTTGAGCTCTGATACCATATGTTAAGAACCAAACAACAATATAGCATAGAAAAACCTCAGGAAAAGTACTCAATGCCTTGAAAACGAGATAATTTCAGATAATAAGCCTCTTCGAGGGGGAAACCTCCTTTTAACCCACTTAAATGTTCAAGTACAAGATGATTCAAAATGAAAATGTCTCCTTGGTATATATAGGAGACTAGGAGGTATAATTACAAATAATGGCCTAAAGCCGACATAATTAAAATAACATTACTAATCTAAATTACAACTAATGGCCTAAAGCCGACATAAATAAAATAGCATTACTAATCTAATATGCCCCAATTAAGGGGTAATGGGCCAACATTAGGGCTTAACAATGGAGTGCCATTATTTAATGGTCACAATGGTTTAAAGTATGAGTTATGGAGTGAAAGGATGAAAGTATTTTGTAGGCACATGGGTATTATATTTGGCTATTAGTCGTTACATGATATGATAGTTCAAAAAGGGCAAAGACTGTAGCCAAGAAGGAATTGAAGAAGAATAACAAAATAGCAATGGATTTCATCTGGGAAGGATTACCTAATCCGGTAAGAGAAAATTTTGGTAAATGTTCATCAGCCAAAAAAATTTGGGATAATTTACATGAAATATATTCTTGACCCATCACAGATTCAGAAAATGCCAAAGAAGATGCAGGTACATATCAAGAAGAAATATGTTCACCATGTCAAATAGATTCAAAAGATGAAGAGTACATAATCAACATAGGTATTTTGTTTTTCCTTAATTGTGAAAAATGCAGACATCTTGAAATATAATTCCATGAAGGAAATGAGACAGAAAAACTAATTGAAAAGGAAGACAATTATGAAAAAGAATTGATTAGTACTTTAGATGAACTAAGAAAAGAAAGAGAAGAAAACAAGTCACTCAAGAAAGAGTTGATGAAACAAAAGGAATGTGTTCTCATTTTTGAAGAATCCCAACAGGTCATCGAGAACTTAAAAACTCATCTTGAAGAAGCCAGAAAGATCGAAGAAAATCTTGAATATCAAAATCAGTATTTGGAAGCCACCATAGCAGCACAAAAGGAAGAAGCAGAAATGAGAGATAATATATTGACATATCATATTAAGGAAATAACTAATGATCTAAACCATCTTGAGGCATAGTTTGATCAGGAAGAGAAAGGACTTCAAGAAGAAATAATCACATTAAAAATCCATCTTGAAGAAGAGAAATGAATAGAAGAAGTCATGAAGTCTCAGATAATAAAGAAAGAAGACAGAAGAAGTCAAGAAGTCTAAGATAATAAAGAAACAAGAAAAGGTTGAGAATCTTGAAGAAGAAGTTGTCACATTGAGAAGTAAAATCGCCAAGATCAAAAATAGCATTGAAGAGACAGAAACATCCACATCAGTTACAAAGAATGAAGAGAAGCACTCTAGGTCACTAGAAAAGAAGAATGAAGAAAATAGAAAGATTTATGCAGAAATACTCAAAGGAAGGAATCGTGGTCAACCAAATCTAAGAAAACTATTGAAGATACATATTCAATAAGACCATACATATTCAAGCCACAAAGAAGCTTCAATCATGATCATGATCAGTCAAGGCAGAAATTCAGAAGGACTACACCACAAAGAAGATCATTCACTCCCAGGTATGCAAATTTATTTTATGGTCATTGTTTTTATTGTACTAATTTTGGACATAAGGTTGCAGATTGCAGGGATTAAAAAATAAATGTTAAAGCAACAAGTTCCTATGTTGCCCCACGTAACATTGAATGTTACAAATGTCATAACTATGGACACGTAGCTAGTGATTGTAGAAGCCTGATCAATACTTCCATGAAAGAGAACACATATATCATATATAAGAAAGTATAGATAAGAAAACATGAAGAACAAGTGAACAAAGACCAGGTACCAGAGATCGCAAGATTGGAAATAAAATGAGATGAAGAAAATTCTACAGAGAAAAAGAAAGATTTCATATACAGAAAGGTTTGGAAAATAACTGAAAGAAAAGATGGACATGTAAATAAGGAACATGTTCAAGAGATTGTACTTTCAAGCATTGTAGTGAAATATGAATCCACATATAGAAATAAAGAATTCATAGCTCGGAGAGATGATGAATCTACCAATGAAGATGATGATGAATACACATCAGAGAAGGAATTGTTCTGATCCATCTGGCTTAGAGACTCCTAGGTAATATGAATATTAGATAGGGAGAGTCTATGCGATAGCTGTGATAGACCAAAGAACCATCCTTCGAGAAGCTTGTAGAGTTTGAGAAGACAAATTTGGAGAAGTCAGTTAGAATAAGTACAGTTTGATAGATTAATCAAGACTTCATGATAGTATAGTGATAAATAGGTCAACACTATGGATAGTTGCAGAAGGAGAGTCTTGGACAGTATGGACATAGATGGATTCGTAAGAACACTTAGCAGGTTTGGACAGACATATGATAGTGGATGAGAGCATGGATTTATATACTGGTTCAGAGACAAAGGAAAATTATAATAATGGATGATAATTACATAGGAAATGGCTCGAACAATGCTAATGGATTCCAATTTGACAGATATTTTTTGGACACATGCAGTGCATACATTAGTTCACATTCAAAATAGAGTGATTCTCAGAAACAAAAATGACAAAAATCCCTACGAAATATAGAAAGGAAGCCTAGACAACAACCTCTATATCAAGGTAACTCAAGGTAGTATTTTATTAATTGAAATTTATGTTGATGATATTGTTTTGGAAGTACTAATGATAGGTTAAGCCGGAAATTTGCAAAGGATATGCATAATGAATTTGAAATGTCATTAGTTGGAGAACTATCCTTCTTTTTGGGTCTTATTATATGTCAAAGAAACCAAGGAATTTTGATTTCTCAAACTAGGTGTATCAGTGAAATGCTAAAGAGGTCCGGAATGGAAGATTGCAAACTAGTTACCACTCCTATGAAAACTAGTTGCAAGTTGAGAAAAGATGATGATTCAAAGTCTACAGACCAGAGGAAATATAGACCAGAGGAAATAAAGCTTACTATATGTGACAACATCTCGACCAGATGTAATGTAGGAAGTTGGACAGGTGGAACTGTTTCAAGCAACACCAATGGAATCACATGTATTAGCAGTAAAGAGGATTTTTATATATCTCAAAGGAACATAAGAGTTTGGATTATGGTATCCAAAAGGAAAGGATCTATCACTTAATTCCTGCACAGATTGAAAAGGTTTCATTGATGACCGACGGAGCACCAATGGAGCAACATTCTACTTGGGTGAGTGTTTAGTATCATGGCTAAGAAAGAAACAATCATCAATATCCTTATCTATAGTCGAGGCAGAGTATATTGTAGCAGTAGGATGTTGTACGTAGGTTCTATGGATGAAACAAATGATGAAAATATACATGTTGAGTATGATGATCCCATTCCAATATATTGTGATAATACAAGCGCCATCAGTATCTCAAAGAACCCGGTGATGCACTCCAAGATGAAGCACATTCCAATCAAGTATTACTTTCTATAGGAACATGTTGCAAAGAAGAACATCAGATTTGAATATGTGGGAACAAAATAATAAGTGGTAGACATATTTACAAAACCACTTCCATGGGAAGCCTTTGAGTATCTTCGCCAGAGACTAGGATTAATTTCTATGGGAGATTGTCAGACAATTGGCTTAGGTTGATGGACAATTGGTATGGATTGTTGGTTTTCATTTATGGCAACCATTGGAGAGTGATATTCTATATTGATATCAACCCTTAGTTATTGATGTCAACTCTTGGAGAAATTATGGTAGCGAATTCTGGTAGCACAAAGTTTTGGGTGTTGGACCCAAGTTTGTTTGATGTATAACAATATGAGTTTTAATCTATTTGAAGGTAATACTATTCTATATGGATAGTACATGTCATTCCATTTCCATTGGTATGTGGAACGTCACATAACTCATGGTCAGATATTTATGGCCATGTGAAGTTGGAGAACCCTCATGAGTCATCTAGAAGCCCCAAAAGGTCAAAGTAGTCAAAGTGGTTTAAGAGATTTTAGAAGGTAAATATGTTGGACCTTGACCAATTTTTTAGGGATCTGGTCAATTTTGACCTATTTTGGGACTTCGACAGCCTATTGAAGGAAGAGCGCAAGATGAAGTGGAGATCACAGGATCTTGGACCCTTTTTGGGTTTTTGGGATTATGTAATGAGCATGGGATGTCGGTCCATGGGTTTACCGATGTTTAGGCCTATTTTGTAATGTATAATAGATGTCTAGGCTATGTAAGAAAGGATATAAATCTATGTGATGTAAGGATGATAAGCTAATTGATAAGTGCAAGTATGATTTGTAGATGATTTGTGCATACTGGGAAAGACTTGCAGATCTAGGTGCAAGGTATTGTAAGAAACTGTGAACTTCTTTGTGCTATAATGCAAGGAAGAAGGATATAGAGAGGTGCACAGATATCCTATCCTAGGCAAAGTAGGGTTTTGAGTCTTTGTGCTTGTAACCGATTGACTGAAGAAAATAAAGAAGAAGAGTTGGTGGACGTAGCCCCAGGGTGGGGGTGAACCATGTAAACACTGCATTGTTTTGCTTTGTGCTTGTCTTGATGTGTTTATAACTTCTCTTGCTAAGTGCCTTGATAGAGATAGATAAATTTTCTTATTCTTTGTGCTAATAATGTGTAAGAATGTTAGATCTGACCTATATGAATGTTCTTAGTGCTTGATCTGCTAGATATAACCTGCCTGTTTATGATAAAGTGCTTAAATACATAAGATTTGACTGAATGATGTGATGCTTTGTTCTATCTACGCAGTAGTATTGGTTGAATATTGATGAACTATTAATATTAAGTTCTCTGTTAAGTATTATAATCATGGATCTGTGTCCCAGCTAAGGTTGCAGACACTTGAGTCCTGCAACCACCCTTGCCTCTACCTTAGGTGAGACTTCATCTGCTTCGCAAGTGTTGCTGGAATGGTCGGTAGTTAGGGTTTTGTTGGTGCATTTTTGTAGCGTTAAACCCTGGGTCTACCCCTATGCCAACAAATGGTTTCGTTGTCGGGACTGAAACTGTGATTGCTGGGAGCTAAAGAAAATTTTTGTGTGTAGATCTACTGTTGAAGTGCATAGTATCGGACCTGAAACTATGATTACTGGAAACCAAAGAAATTTTTTATGCGTATATCTACTGCTGAAGTGTGCAGTATCAGACTTGAAACTGTGATTATTGGGAACTAAGAAAGAAGAAGCTTTGTGTAGAGATTCGACCTGATATTGTGAAAGATTTGTGCATAGATATGTTTCCCTAGTGTGTATCACTCTACTTGATCTGAGGATCTCTGTGCCAAGGAAAGAGGTCGGATATGAAGCAAAAAAGGTAAGATATGTAAGCTCTATTCTCTGATAAAGGTAAGAATAGTGAAAATTTCTAGATCTAGAAGCTTTGTGCTCTAAAAAGTAAGATAATTGGAAAATTGTTTTTCTAAAGTATGGATCTAGGTGTGTTTGATAGATTTTGTCCTAGCTTGAAAACTAGGGTACTAATAGATGAAAGAAGGTTTGATATGAGTAGATCTGATAAGAATAGTGAAAGATATGTTATACCTATGCATAGAAAGAATGCTTGGACTAACAAATGGATGTAGGATCCTAGAAAGAATTTTTTGCAGGTTAGATTCTATAAGCCTAGCGCATAGTATAGGAAAGGTTGGGCATATCTTAAATGAAAGAGAGGATTAACCCTCTATTACAGTTGTAAAAAAACAGGAAATATTGCTAAGGAATGCCCTGGGAAAATACCTAGTTGTCTTTGTTGTAAATCTATGGACCATGAAGTGTTGGATTTACCTAAAATGATTGCTAAGCTAGAAGGAATGAATCTGAATCAAGAAAACCCTAAGGAAGATCCAGATATAAAAAAACCTCAGAAAGAATCAGAGAAAGTATTGTTACAAATAAAAGAAACCCTGAATGACCACTGACATGTCAAATTATCATAGATCTTCAAGGAAAAATAATGCATTGAAGAAAGAATAGGAGACTTTGACATTGAATGTGTTCTAGATAAGGAAACACAGGTGAATATCATAAAAGAGAGAACTTGGGAGGCTATAGGGAAGCTTTCTATGATCCCTTCATTAGGAGGAATAGGTTTATTCAGAGGAAAGTTGATAAACCTATGTGGGAAGCTCGCTCACATACCTATGAATGTTAATGGAGCTTTGACAGAAGAAGATTTTAAGATTATTAAATTTATTGAGGACAGTGCCCCATTTACCATGCTACTAGGAAAACCTTGGATTGATAGAGATCAAGACAGATGAAAGGAAGAAAAAGAAGTTTTGGAACAGAAGAAACAAGAGTTAAAAGATTTCATGACTAGAAGGATTGCACACTTGATTGAAGAACAAGAGAAAAGATCGAATCTATTTAACATTAGAGACTTGAATGTTGAAGTTGCAAGAACGCTAGAGGATACACAAAATATTGAAGTACCTATCCCACACAAATAAGAAGTATTATCCTAGAACCCTAAGGAAGAATCTCAACAGCACGAAGTGACTAGGTCAAAAGAGGAAAAAAATCAGAATGCAAAAAGGAATACCGAGATGAAGGTCACTAGAAAGAAGGCTAGAAAGTTAAGTAAGAAGAGAGCCAAGATTGATAAGTTGCATAAGGCTCCAAAGAGAACCTCACAGAACAAAAATTTGCAAAATTGGAGCTTCGCTAGGATATTAGAATAGTGACACATGGCACTTCGCCATGACAAAGCAATATAGTCATTGGGGACATTATAACCATTAGATCAATGCTTCGAATGGATAGAAATCCATTTATGGCCAACTAGCTCGCCATCCAATCATTGAGACCATGCCATAATGGATAGAACCAAGTTAGTGAAGGCTCCATACCCATTGCAAGTGAACCGTTGTCGAGTTACCTATTTATCCCACCACGCCATGCACCGAGAACACTTTTTCCAATTGAGAATTTTAGCCTGCGGATTAAGTTGAGTTTATACAGTGATCATCGTTCTTTTTCTCTCTATCTCGTTACTATGTCTAAGTTGTTATCACTCTGTAAATTCCCAGAGGTTGTTGTGATGAAGAAGAAATTTACCAGAGGTAACTTTATCCAACCACTTCGAAACTGGGATATAGCCCTTCCAGTTTCAGAGAGGGATCTCTCTGTAAGATTTGACTTTGTTTCAGGTTTTAGATATTAGGCTAGTTAAATAAATGAGAATGTATTATTTGTTTTGTAAAAATGTCTAAAATATGGTTTACGCATCCATTGGGATATGGGGTCTGTTTTATAAGGTTTGGGACCAAAGAAATTTTTTTATAAGGGGTTTTCACAGGGCAGGATAATGCCAATGTTGGATCCTTTAGAATTAAAATGATGGATAGAAGAAAAGATGAGATAATCAATTATAACCAAGAAGCATTTAAGAATTTCTTAATCATAACATCAGAAGACAAACACATAGATATTTAAAAGCCAGAAACAGAGTATACAAGGATAAATTCTACAACTTTAACTACTTTTAAATGATCAGATATAGAAAACACAGATGATAACGAAGAAAAAAAACCATTCAACGAAGAGGAGTAAACATCACCAACAATTGACATGGGGGAATCCTGTGAAACTTCCTTTTTATTACTGGTAGGTCTCTTAGAAGAATTGCAGTGCTTACAGCTTGCTTGGGTGTAAAAATCAACCCTCAGTAATTTGAAAATTGAAGTATAAATAGAAACGATTACAATCAATCATGTCATTAATGACTAGGGCGTGGAAAAATCTCATGCTAACTAACTATATAACAAAATACAAAATTGTAGGAATTGTTTATGATCAGTAGAATTCTCCATGCTGATTTTGGGGGGAAGTTGTTGGTGAGTCATCAAATTGAATTTGATTGTTATGCATGCTAACTTGTAAATCCACCTCATATTTTAGTTGATCAATTCACACAATTCTTCCCATCTTTGATGATTGGGGATGGTGAATTTTAGTAGCTTGCGGTAGATTTCATCCTTCTCGGTATATTTGGAAAAAGTCAGTTTGGTGATAAAAATGTACTTGATTTAATGTTGGATATTGATATCCAACTGTAGAGTTTCTAGGAATGCCTTTCCTGTGATGCTTCCCTGTATAATTGAGAATTTGGAGCTTTCCTTTGCCACCATGGAAATCTTTTGCTTGTATTCTGAAAGTGTCATCAAATTATCATTTAGAACCAGTAAACTAGGAAGACCTTTCTTCTGTAATGCATCGATATTGTTGAAGAATCTCTGAACTCCCAAATTCATGAATTAGGCTTTCTCCTCCATTTGCAACATCAATCCTCTTTTGGTCATAACTCTCTTTACCTCAAGGATAGTCTCCTTCCTATCCTTAATCTTCATCTTTTCCATCTCTTCTTTCGTTTTTGAATTGAGAAACTTGATGATTTCATTTGCATTTGTGGGCATTTCTCCCATCTCTCTCTTGATCCTGTCGATGGCCTGCTTGCTCCTTAACATCAATTCATGTTGCTCGAACATGATTTGCACCATGGGCCAGATTTCATTTATGGATTTTGAGATAACCATACAAATGTTCTCTTTGGATTCTGCCAGTGTTTTTCCCACAATTGTCTGCTTCTATAGATGTTGAATCTCCTGCTTCAGTTTTTCTGAGGTGTGTCTCTCTGTATTGTAATTGGCTTGGAAAGAAGCTTCTAGCTTCTAGATATTCTCTATCTATTGTTCCAATCTTTTGATTTATGTGCCTTGTAAAGTCATCTTCTCCATTGATGTTGCTAAAGCTTCAGTTGTCCATGGAACTGTCACTGGGGTAGTTGATGAAAGTTCTGCAGTGGTGGTTGTTGATGATGTTGTTGTGCTAACTCCTATGAGGGGAACTGCCCTCAATGGGATGAATTCCATGAATTCCATAGGTGTTGCTTGTTCCTTATCCTTTACTAACCTTTCCATCTCTGATTCCATCTCTTTTATTTGTGCATTTTGTTCCATGATCAACTTTAGTATCTCCTCCTTCTCACCTTTTGTCTAAGCCATCTCTTTGGTCTGTGAGTCTTCTGTAGCTAGTAGTTTTAGTTGCTTCCTAAGAGATGCTAGGTTGGAATTCATTTTATTGAGCATATCCTCAAATTCTTTCACATTTGAGGGGTCATACCCAATTTTGAGCACCAATTCTTCTAAGGACTTAATCCTATTATCCTTTGAAAAATATGACACCTTCTCCAGTTTTAATTGAGTCTAAACATTGTTCAGAGAAACCTGTAATTTTGTAGCAATTGAGGAAGCATTGGCCAATGTTGAGAAAACCATTTCTGCAGTATGTCTATGGAGATCCATCTAATCAGCTAGATGTATCGCTTCAACATCAAAGTCAAGTTTTGATATTTTGTAGTCAGTGATTTCCTTTGGGTGAGGTACTTATGCCTACAAAAATGTCATGTACATTATACATAAGTGTTGTTGGCCAACCTCTCATTTTTCTTCTTGATCATATCATATTTCTCAAAAATACTCAACGTTGCATCCCCTTGAGTTCACTGGTTAATCAGTGAGGTGTCAGCCTTCTTCTTGGATGAAGAATTAGACATGATCTATTGGTTTCTTGATACAAAAGTTGAATGATCATCTTACATAACTGTAGTGGACTAGGTCTCTTCTTCGCCAGACCTGTCAGTTGCATGACTAGTTTTTGGCCTTTTCTTGTATACCTGGAAATCCTCAGTTGAGACTTTGGTTATTGAAGGTGACGTATCCTTTCTGGGTATTTTCTCCTTTGGGACCTATGGAGTAGTGGTTTGTGAGATGATGGCTGAAGGATATTGATGTTATTCTTCTTTCAGAGTGTTCGCCTCCCACTCTGATTGGTTCATAAACTTCTCATCATTTGGGCACATGAGCATATGGGGAACTTTTATTCATGAATCTCATTTTTGCAATAACCCCACATGGATCATAGTGCCAAGGGAAACTAATGTCAAATTTCATTTCTTTGAGTAGTTTGTTTTCCTCTTCCTCAGCAGCTCGACTGTTACAAATAAAGGATCCTATCTGTTCTTTAATTCTCATCTGTTGTTTCTTCTTCAATGATACAAAATGTATATCGTCTAAATTGATCATTTGAATAATGTACTCCTAGGTGAATATTCTAACAGGAAAGTATTTGGGCATCTTATAGGGAGCTAACTCACATCCATATATTCTGATCTCTGTGTGATTATGATACATATACTAGTCTCTAGTCTTGGCGAGGTCCGAGAGGTGTAGATTTCTTTGGATCTCTTCATTTATCCTCTAGTCTTGCCTACCACTACACATACTTACCACTGGGTGGTAAAACTGCTCTATGAATTGCTTGAAACTGAACTCTGTTAATTTCCTTCTCAATAATGAAGTCCAAGAGGTGATAGGTTGTGACTTGCCATCCTGATCTAGATTTTGCATGGGGAAAAGGAACTTATTTTCTTGATAGAACATGAACATGTACGCCAGTATTGAGGAGTACCAGAACATTCCTTTTGTGGGAAACTTGAACAACTAATCGTGAATGTTGTCAGCCAGGAAAACGTTATAGTCAAACTGCACTATGGGGCTTCCCTCGGTGGAAAATATAGATAGGTAACCCAAGATCATCTCATCTACCCATTAGTTTGAGTAGTATCCAAGTAGGTTGCAGAGGGAAGAAATGATTTGATTTCCTTTTATCGAGAAAATCGATGATCGATAGGGGGGGATTGGTTTTGGGTATTGGGGTGTTCTTAGGGAGGAAAAGTTTGAATATTTGTGCTCTCTATGGAAAAGACAACTTATGATACATGTCAGTTAGGACCTCAAATGTCAAAGGAGAGGAGGCTTCAACTCTGGTTATTTGCAACATCTGGTTAATAGCTTCGGATGTGATAGAGAACAATGTCTCTCCAGAGGATGACACGATAGTTCTTTGGTCAGGAAGGTAATGTGCTTGGCACTTGAGGGAGAATTTAGGGAAATGGTGAATCTGGCGAAACATGTAAAGTTGGAGATTGGACTCCCAGAGTCCAATCTCATCACTCTAGTCTAGGAAAATGTCTTTGAGCCACAAATATAGCTTAGTGAAATCAAAATCACATCTTGGCTTGGAGATGAGGTAGTCTTTTTCAACCAGAGGGATACAGTCGAGATCGACGAGAGGTGGTAAGAAAGGATTTTCCTCGATTTCTGATTTTTTGGACTTTGGTGCCATCACTTCAATAGGTACCTTCAATTTGAAACAAAAACATTAGTGGGTAAGGGCTATGGCTGGGTCACTGACTGAAACAGTGAGGAAAATGAGCTTCTGGTGCACGGAGAGTGTGAGTAGTGAGAAAATGGTGGAGGAATGGGATTAGATTTGGGCAAATGGGTATCTATTGGGCATGGGGGACAGGTCAACAAGATAATGGATATGTTATCCTATATTAATTTTCCAATAGAGATCTGGGAATGAGGTGATGGGCCAGTGACAATTTAAGGGTGTGTGAGGGTGATGTGGAGGGTAATGAGTGGGGGAAAATGACATGTGGCAGGTGAATGGAAGATGAGGTACGTTGACAAAGTAATGGGATATGACTAGTGATAAGTGGTAGTGGAATGTGACATCACAAGACAATGAGGAAGTGGAGTGTGATGTCATGAGACGGGGGTGGTATATCAAATATGGTATGGCATTATATTGGAGGATGGGTAAGAAGTAACCATTTTAGAGCGAGGGGGGTCCAACATCATGGATTTGCGCCACATTGGGATGGGGCCCACCTAGGAATACCACCATATCCGAACCCCCCCCCCCCCCCCCCCACCATTAAAGATAGAATGGTCGGGGGGGGTCTGGAATTTCTTATCAGCCATAGATATATGCTCCACTAGATCAACCGTAGATCTATGTGCACACTTTAGTTTCCATATCGGACCCCCACCCACCATCAAATATAGAAAGGTCGGGGGGGGTCCAGAATTTCTTGTCAATTGTAGATCTATGCGCCATTAGATCAACCATAGATCTATGCACACTCTTTAATTTCCGGGCATGAATCAAAATGTGCAGCTAAAACTTAGGATAATCTTCTTTTGTGGGTTTTTTGCACTTCTTCCCTTGCATTTTGTCACCATGGGGTTAGGAAACACACTTCAAACATCAAAATCATGAATTTTCATCGAACATCATGCATGTTTTATTGAAGTAAAAATTGGCTTTCCTATCCTATCTACCTACACATTTAGCCTAGATTAGACTGTTGGGCTAAGAAATTCCTCTACCCTGTGGCTATTTGACCAAGTTTAAACAGTTTGATCAAATTTAGTCACTAACTAGCCTATCTACTTGGCTAAGATTAAAGAGTTTAGCCAAGTCTTATTCACTAAGCCTATCAACATAAATTCAAAAAGACTTAACCATGATTAAACTGTATGGATGAGTCATCATTATTTCATGGCGCCATATCATTTTATTTTATTCCCTCTTTTATTTTTTTATTTTTCTTTCTTTTCATCTTTTTCTTTTTCTTTCTTTTTCGTTCTTTTTGAAAATAATTTGCAAAAATGAAATATTATTTACAAGAAAACTACATCAAGAGTAAAAAATTCCAATCACCAGTTGATCTTATGAAATATAGGGTTCTAACAGTGGCTCCACCTGGGGATGGAGCTCTCCTTGCAAGGTGTCAAGAACCTTCTTCTTGATGTTTGTGAAGATTTTCTCCATAGATTATTTCGGTTGTCTGTTTTGTTTTTATTTTGAGAATTAGGTGGCACTAGTCAGTGGCTTAGGGCCTTCTCTATAGGATTCAACCATCTGATCAATATCACCCACACACAAACTAAATGTAAAAATAATAAATGGTATGTACAATGGAAATGGATTGATGATATCTCTATTGGGGTGGAAAATAATGCTTCAACATCCTCGCATTTATAGGTCCACCTGGCAGGTCTGTTCCATCACTATTTTTGAGAAAAAATGCATTATTTTCTCTAAATTCCTGAATGGTATAAGGGCCTTTCCATAAGCTATCAAATTTTCCATGTTTACCCTTATCTTCATTTCTGGAATCCCATTTCAGAACCAAGTTGCTTAACTCGAAATCGTCTTCTTTAGTCCTTCTGCAAAAATCTTTTTGATGTTCTCTTGGATGACCTGAGTCTTGTTGTATACCTCTTTTCTAGACTAAATTAAATGAATCATTTGATTTATTCTCCCTTCGAAATCATTTGGCTCTACTTGCACGTCCTACAATAGTTTCATGACAGGGACTCCTAAGGAAAGGGGAAAAATTGATTCAGTACCATACACCAATTGGTATGGAGACATGCCAATTGATCTTTTGGTACTTATTCTGTCAGCCTAGAGTGCAAAAACAAACTTATTATGCCATGGTTTATTATTTTCTTGCAGTGTTTTCCTGAGGATGTTCACCAGACTTTTGTTTGAGGACTCAACCAACCCATTTTCTTGAGGATAATAAGTTGTTGAGTGTCCCAAAGTAATGCAGTATTGACTGCAAAATTCTATGAGTTTTTTGGATCTGATAGTCGTTGCATTGTCAGCTATAATTTTTCTGGGGTGTCCAAAACGAGACAAAATATTAGTTTCTAAAAATTTGATGATAACAGAGTCAGTATCTTGCCTGCATGGCACAGCCTTGATCCACTTTGTGAAGTAGTTCGTGGCTATGAGGATCCACTTGTGTTGGCCCGAGGAGGATGGATGTATTTATCCAATATATTTTAAACCCCATTTTTGGAAAGGGGATTCAACTATTATGGGTTTCATAGGGAGAGGCAATAGTTTCATTTTACCTTCGAAAACCTAGCATTCATGACAAGAAGTAACTTTCTAATGAACATCAACAAACAATGTAGGCCAACAAAAACCAACTCTCAGAATCTTGTTAGCTGTGGTCTTCCAACTCAGATGCCCACCACAGTCTCCTACATGGAAATCCTACAAAACTTTGTCATCTTCATCTTTTAACAAGCAATTAAGCAAGATACCACCATGATATTTCCAATAAAGATTACCTTCTTGAATACAAAATTTCAATGCTTTCAGTTTGATAAATTTGGCTCTGGTCTTAGTCAAACCAGGATGAGCTTGTAAGTTATGAAGTACAAAAATGAGGTTTGTGTACCAAGGAGAGTTTAAGAATACCTCTTTTATATTTAGATTCACCTCCTCTTCCTACTCATCACCTGCAACCAGAAAATTAGATTCAACCATTAGCTTGGCCAAAACCTGACCTTTGATCATTTTAGTGGGGTTTATGTTGATGTTGTATTCCAGAATAACCGCAATCCATTTTCCTCTCTTACCATCTAGATTATCTTAAGTTAGGATATCCTTTACCACTGCGTTTGGAACATATGCAATTGTGTGAGAATGAAGAATATAGACTCTGAAATCCTTTATGGCCTTTACCAGGGCAAAGGCTTGTTTCTCCATTATGTTATAGTTTAACGTAACATATCTCAAAGATTTGCTAAAAAATGCTATGGGTTGTTCATACCCTTCACTTTTTTTCTGCAATAGTACTGTTGTGATGGTGTGCTCAGATGCAAAAGAGAAAAGGTAAAATTCTTTGGTGTAGTCTAGGATGATCAAAACTAGGGCTTGGGTGAGTGCATGTTTCACCTGCTCAAATGACTATTTGGATTCGATGTTCCATCTGATTTTTGTGTCTTTTTTCAACATATTTGTTATGTTCCTAAGAAGTTAATACAAGTTGGGTATGAACCTTCTCATGAAGTTTATTTTCCCAATGAATGATTGTAACTCTTTGATGTTCCTAAGGTATTCCACTTTCTGTATCGATTCTATTATGATGGGGTCTATTTTAATTCCATATTTAGATATTATGTGTCCCAACAACTTGCCTTCCTCTAAACCAAAAAAGGGATTTTTGGGATTCAATGAAACCCCAAATTTTCTACACTTCTCAAACACCCGTCTGAGATGCTGTAAATTTTGCTCATCAGGTTTGGAGTACATAGTCACATCATCCAGATATATGACTATAAATCTCCCTAGTTTGTCCACAAAAACAATATCCATTTCTCTTTGCAAGGTGGCACTGACATTCATCAGACCAAAGGGAATTTTCACATACATGAACATTCCCCAAGGCATGGTGATTGATGTTTTCTCCTGGGAATCTGGTTGGATGAGGACTTGGTTGTAACTTGAGAAACAATCTTGTAAGAAGATCCTAATGGCCCCAACTACCTTCTGTAATATGTGATCCATCTTAGGCAAAGGGTAATTGTCTTTAAGAGAAACCTTATTCAAATTTCTGAAATCTATGCAAAGTCTGATTTCGCCAATTTTCTTCCTGGTAGGAACTAGGTTAGAAACCCATTTGGAAAATCTCAAGGGGACTATAATTTTTGCATCATACATCTTTTTAATTTCTTTATCTATCAGGGGAAGTAACTTGGGATTGATTCTCCTAAGTTTATGCCTCAAAGGTTTGTGTTCTTCTTTTATTGGAATCTGATGTTGTATGATACTTCTGTCGTAACATTTTAAGTCTTCATAACCCCAAGAAAACACATCTACATATTCCTTAAAAAGTTCAATGTATTTTTGTTTTTTCTCAGGGGGCAGAGATTTGGAATGTTTTATCATCTTATGCTTTTCTTCTATTCCTATGTTACACTCTTCAACCTCTTTACCACTAGCTTCAATTTTTCAGTTTTTTGGCTACATCATTAAAGTCAAACAAGTCTTATAGAGGAACTAAACCTCTAGGCAACACATTATTTTTCAACTGTAGAATACCAGAATCTGCCTCATTTTCATTCAATTCCTCTGTAACTACTTTATTTTCATTGAATTCCTCTATATCTACTTTATTTACACTACCAATTTCAAAAACAGATTTATTTACATCACAATCATAATTTTCTAAGTCTATATTTGTACAGTCAAAATCATTCTTACATTGTAGGAAGTCTTCAATTTGATCATCATTCCCGAATACCTACCAGTATCTGATGTTGTCTAGAATGGTTGGTCTACACTTCACCTCCATGATGTACTTGTGAGTGGGATAGAAAGGAATTTTACATGTAGCTGCTGATGTGGCCAGCCCGTCTGCAAGTATGTTTTTTCCCCTGGGCATTACCTGCAAGTCGATTTCAGTAAAGCATTGAAGGGAATCCAAAACAACATTCATGTAAGCTCTAAGCCTGGGATGTTTAGTTGCATACTCACCTTTAATTTGATTGATAATCAATTCTGAATCACCCCTTACCATAATTTGTTTGACACCAACATTCTTGAGTAGTTTCATGCCGAGCATCAAATCTTCGTACTTAGCTATGTTGTTAGTGCATTGGAAATTCAATTTGTAAGAATGAGTCTGTGAATACCTTGATCTGTGATTATGCAACCAAGCTCCATCTCCTTCTTTACTCACTGCACCATCGAAATCCATGCTCCAAAAGTCTTTTGGTAGTTCCTCACTTTCCATAGTTTTAGTATTTCTTACCTCAGTGATTTCTTTATCCTCTTTCGAATCAAGTGCATCATCTTTCAGCTGAGAGATTTTTTCTTCCAAATCACCATCATTGTATAGAATCAAAGAATCTAGATCAAAGTGTGTAGAGTATAATTGGTAATTGTGTGGCTTTTCTTGACTGATGACCATATACTTCATCAGGGTTTCTCTGTACAATCTTCTTTGTTTTCCAAATACCAGGATGGTGGCGTAGGACATATCGAGCTACAGGGTTCCTTTCAGCTTAGCTCCCCATGATCTTGATAGTAACATGTCGTATTTTAGGGGAATTTCTATGACTACGATATCCATTACCATAATCTTTGCTGGGATTTGAGCTAGGGTGATGCATAAATCCTTAATTATCCCTATACATTTGACCTTGCTAGAGTCAAAATAATGCAAATCCTTATAGGGCTTGGTGACCTCAAGTCCCAAATTTTCCATCACAACTTTGGGAATCAGATTGTGAGAGGTGCCTAAATATAGCACATAGTTGTGTAAGATCAATTCATGGATATTCAATATAATGTAAAATGGAACAATGACACTGTTATCAGTCTGACCATCCACTTCATGACCAAACAGGGGCTTTGGTTGGTCATCATCAAGAATTACCATGTCCAAGTAATTTGCAGATCCAATATTCAAGGCCTTCGTACCTATATCTAGTTCGATGATTAAATCTTTAATTACCTGTGATCTAAAAGTGTTCTTTCTCATCATCTCGGAAAGGGGAATGGGAATCTTCAATTTAGCTAGTTCCCCCTTAAGGCTGAAAGTAGTGGAAGCTTTGCTTGAGCTCTGCACTTCTGGTTTATCCATCGGAGTTCTATGGGAAGGAGCACTTGGTTGACTAGTTGATGAAACTTCAGTCTGATTTGCTCTTTGTAAAATTTCAGGAGTTCTTTTTGCGGGAGATTCAACATTATTCCTCTCATAGAATTTCTTGGGAGAGGTTTCTGAGGTTTTCTTGGTCTCGACTATTTTCTTTGTTTCGATAGCCTTATCTATTTCGGAAGCCTTCTTTGGAGGGTTGTCATATTCCTTCTTGCTTCTCTGATTATACTGTCGGTGGACCTCCATTATGGCATTTTCAAAGGCATGTTGTTCTGTTTCTTTTGCTTCCTCATTTACCTCTATTTGTGAAAGGAGAAAAAGCTCATGCTCTTCTTGAGTAAAAAAAATGGATTCATCATCGTGAACGCCCATGAGGTTTATATGAGTGTCATAAAACTCCTTGATTTCCTCCTCCCCATCATCAGCCTAATTCTCCTAGAGAGGTGGTCTCATATGTTGATTGGGACCCCTCTGTTCTCTTTGATCTCTAGGATCTCTCTGTTGGATCTTGGGGGGATTTATTCTAAAGTTTGGGTTTCAAATTTGAGGAGCATCTTGGTTATCCTTGGGTGGGTTTATGTCAGCTATAGTAAGTCTCTCCATCATTCTCTCCATAGCTCTGGCTAGAGAATCTAGTTTGGCATCTGATGAGGAAGTGGAAGGCTCTTCCTTTATGGTGACCCTCCTTTCTGTTCTCTTCCTGGCTCTTCTAGCTAAAATACTTGCTTTCACACTAACGACACTTTTTTGCATGTCTTTCAGAGTAGAAAAATTTATTTCCCTTAGCTAATATGACATATCAGCATCAAATCCATCGGGGAATTTTATTAATGCCAAACCTTGAGGTGGTTTGATATCAGTTGGAATTGCATTGTACAAATTGTTGAAACAAGTTCAGTAATCCTACACTATCTCTCCTTGATTCCTTCTAATATTCTCATATTTTGGCAAGATCTGGAGACGATTATTCTTTACCTCCCATATGTCTAGAAAACTTCGATGAAAATAAGCAATGTCAGTTATGGAAGCAACACGTAAGGTTTTGAACCACTTTTTGACTTTTCCAGACAAACTCTATGTAAATAGTCTCATATTCACATCAGCTTCATCTACTTCCCGCAAATCAAAATAATCATTCATTTTGTCAACATGTTGTTGTGCAATTAGAGGAATAGTACCATCAAACTGAGGAAGTCTAGTTTGATAGTCCTGAGGCATGGCATATAAAGGAGTGACCAACACCAATGGAGCATATATTGCTGCCATGATTGGTGGAGGAGGTTAGAAAAAAACCTGTGTGATTGGAGGGGAGGTGACAAAGGCTATGGAAGATGAAGGGTTGGGAGGAACAGAGTGAGTTGGTTTAGGTTTAACAAAATATGCAACAATAGTTAAGGTAGAAAGTTTGACTAACTGTTGAAAGTGAGCTTTTTCTAAGGCTTGATCAAGATTCACAACTAGATCTTCTAGCTTGTCAAATTCCTAGAGAAATCGTTGATCAATGTCATCTCTGGGAGAAAGTATTTCAGGAGTCCTGGGTTGAAGGATGGTTTGATCTAAAACTGTTTCACTTACAAAGGTGTCAGATTTTTTTTCTGAAAAGGCTTTGTTTGAAAGAAATGTCAAACTCAAGATCTTGAAGGGAAACAAGCATCTCTGGGAGAGAGGGGGACCTATGAAGAGGATTGTGACTCCCGAAACCCTCTACAACGCTTTTATTTCTGAGTAATTTTTTGGGATTGTCTATTGCTATTGCAGGTTTTGAATCTGGATGACATCTAGTGAAAACTCTTTTAGGAGCCAAAATTTTTAATTTTTATTTTATTTTTAGAAAATTTTAAGCTAACTTATATACAAACTTTAACAACCTATGAACATTATCTCTTTATGAGTTTAGATCTTGTGATTAGTTCAGAAATAAAGTTTTATTTATCTAAGGAAAATAAATCATGGGATGGAAAGTTTGTTCAGTTCCCCAATATGGTCGCCACTATGTTATCGCTCTATAAATTCCCAGAGGTTGTCGTGATGAAGAAGAAATTTACCAGAGGTAACTTTATCCAACCACTTCAAAACTTGCATCTATACCTTTCAGTTTTAGAGAGGGATCTCTCTGTAAGATTTGACTTTGTTTCAGGTATGAGATATTAGGAAAATGAGAATGTATTGTTTGTTTTGTAAAAATGGTTGAAATATGATTTACAAATCCATTGGGCTATGGGGTCTGTTTTATAAGGTTTGATACCAGAGAACAGATTCTATAAGGGGTTTTCACAGGGCAGGATAATGCAACTATTGAATCCTTTAGAGTTAAAATGATGGATAGTAGAAAATATGAGATAATCAATTATAACCAAGAAGCATTTAAGAATTTCTTAATCATAACATCAGAAGATAAACACTTAGATCTTTAAAAGCTAGAAATAGAGTATACACAGATAAATTCCTCAACTTTAACTCCTTTTAAATGATCAGATATAGAAAACACAGATGATAACGAAGAAAGAAAAACCATTCAATGAAGAGGAGTAAACATCACTGTTACACATGAAATTTTCACACCTAGGTACCTCGCTCTAAGTGTCGTAAAGTGTCATATAAGTGTCTCATACACCTTGACACCATGGAATAACCTATGTCACAATCCCTAGTCAATGTGGAGGAGGGATATATTACATGAAGGCCAAAATACCAAGTACACATGAATTATTATTAATATTCATGGAAAAGAAATTGATTAAGTGTGAGAATCAAGTGCACATGAATTATTATTAATATTCATGGAAAAGAAAGTAATTAAGTGTGAGAATCCACCTCACATTTGGTTTCTTATTTTTTAGGGAATGTGGAGGATCTCATGGATGGTTGAAATATTTCCTTCTTAAAATCCTTGAGAGATATTTCCTCCCAAAAATCCTTAAGAGATATTTTCTCCCTAAATATCTTAGAGATCCCTTTCCTAGTCGATCTAATGAGAGATCCTCTCCATGGTGGTTAAGCCTCCAAATCCTATATAATGAGGGATTTCCATGGAGGAGGGGGGATAGAGGAGTTTAGAGATACAAAACTTGTGATCTCATGAGAAGTGAGGGGAAAGTATTGTGAGGCATCTAACTTATGATCTCATGAGGAAGATGTCATTTGGAACATCAACATTCCATGTGTGGACTGTTTAAGAAAGGTTTTGGACAAGGAGATATTGATGAAGCTGCTGCACTCACATCTATGGTTGTAAGTATTCTTCATTGTTGTTCTCATTAATATAATCAATGCTTGGCCTGTTTCTTTCAAAATTGTACTTGTTCCATATAAGTTTGTCTGCAGTAGATGGATCTATGTTTTAGCTAATCTCAGTAGAGTAGGAAGTCTTTTGTACTTTTGTTTGTCTTCCAGGACCTAACAAGGATCTCAAGATCGAAGCTCATCCTATACCTTGCAGGGACAAATAAGGTTCATAAGGTACATGCCTTCCTCCTTCTCTTTCATTCATCAGCTTGATTAGATCTAAAAGGAATTCAATGTCCACGTTAATCACTTTATGTCTTAGAGTTAAGGGTCTAGCTCTCAAGAGGAAATCTACCTGTCCACAGGCAAATTTTCCTACCACAGAAATTGGCGACTCCATTGGGGAGTAATCAAAACTTTTAGTTTTGGTTTTCCTCATAGACCTTGTCTTACCCTTCATTCTTTTTAGACCTTGTTCACCCTGTATGTCTGATTGAATATGTTGATTGGATCCTTATTCCATCACATCCATTGTGATTGACAAAGTTTGACTGAGTTTTTTTTTTTTTTTGACAATTTTCTNNNCTTGGTTTTAAGACACCAGTGCTCCCTTACCTATGTTATCAGGGTGCCAACACTCCCTTTTGGATTTTCACATAGCGTTATAATGCTCTGGTGCCCCTTACACTAGAGCACTACCTTTTTCTCTGCAAAAACAATTTCTAGGGTTGTGTTTTCTGAAATCCAATCTCTGTTTTTACCCTTCCTCAACTTCTTTGTGTTTCAGTACATCTTCCTATTGACCTTTGACACTCTTCTTTCTGAGAAATAAGCACTTTGTTGTTCAAATTTTTTGACCTTCTTCCTTATTTTGAGTTTTTCTTCTATTGAGAACTTGGAATCAATCCACTGCTTTCTCCTCTCTTATTTGACTAAGTGAAAACTGTGGTGAAGGACATCATAAATCTGTGAATCGTCTCATTTGGTTCTTTGAGGTCATTTTTCTTAGCATCTTTCTTTTGTGTGAAATATTTTATTTTCTTTGTTATTTTTTGTTTTCCTTTTGCTTCTTGTTTCAATCATAGCAAGAAGGTGTGTTGTTTGTGTGAAATATGCTTATGCTTGTCCGAATCTCCTTGATCTAAAAGGTTAGTTGGTAGGAGAAGTTTTGCATTGAATTAATTATCATTCGCATACAAACAAAAAAGATACATCTTAGTGATTGGTTTGCATATTAGAAGTCATTTCTGAAATGTTTTAGCATTACATTGGATTTGATTGAGGACATTCCATATTAGTGTTTGATAGGGAAAACAACTCTTTCTCTTTCCCTTAAATAGGCATTCATTGAAAAGAAACGATTGCTTATCATCTTCTATGCGTGTTTTGGGAATCGAGTCATCGTTCCATCAATTTCACTTTCATACACCCTTTGAGTAAAGAACATTTGTAAAACAAACGCTAATTAAAAAATTATCTAGAACATTTTTTATTTTTAGGATCTTCCACCAACATTAGACTAGGATTAGCACTTTGGATTAGGCTATGAGTACAACTCTCCAAAGTTTTCAAAACAAACATTAGCATCCTGAGCTAGGGAGAGTCAAATACAATTGTCGTATAGGTTTTCTGGGATCCCCCTTTCACACAGGGGTTATGCACGAGGTCACATTCAGGCGAATTACAAAGATTATCCCTCTGTGATTCAACTATTTGTAGTGGTCGGATCGTATATTGGGGGTTACTTGAAGGTATACCCATGATTATGTGTGGGAGCCTCTCGTGTTGATTTCAAACTTGTTATCCTACCCATACGTTCGGATCGGACTGTCGACTGTACTGGCCCAAGGACTAACTGTGAATTGGTGTCTTTAGTTTCCATAATCTTTAGGTACTTACACAAAGTGACGGTGAAGGGAAGTCTCACTGTACCTGGAACAAACATTAGTCAAACTCACTCGGGCTCCTTGGAGGGTAAATCCACAATTACTACGTGGAAGCTTGCACCAAGGTGAAAGTCCGTTAAGCAGGTCTCTATTCTAACTATTCCACCATATCCTAGCCCCTTCTTGACTTGATCACACGATGTTGGATTTCATCACCAACTAGTACGATCATCGAGAGAAGTTTTGTTTTCTTGGTTGATTCCTAGATTTTATTAGCATATGTTGTTTCTTTTTGTTAGTTGGCCCTAGATTTTTCGTGTGTTCTTTTATTCTCTAAAATTGAGCCTATAGATGATAAAGGTCTTCGCTGATCACATAGGATGCAAGGGCTACCTCTGAAAGGCTATCAACCCTTACCTCCTAACCCTCCCAAAGAAAACTATCATGGAGAGGTAGAAAATCAATCTGACGCTGGAAGTGTTATTGCTCTTCTGTTAGATAACTCAGAAGGTGCTTTGGTTACGTTTGAAAATCCCACACCTCATGCTACATATGTGTTGATAACCCCTCTCGAACCACTTTTGCCTCGTTTAGACTCCCTTGGAAATGTCATAGACGAAGAGGTCCCACAATTACTAGAGAGAAATTTTACCGAAACATATATAGGATTCATAGAACCAACCTTTGGTGATGAGTATAGGACTCCTGCTCGTCCCAGCACCGCAGTAGATACAAATCCCACACCTTCTCATTCTATATGGAGGACTTCATCGGGACGCGATCTCTATGTGAATTTCAAATCATTTCGACAACCCTTTCATCCTCATGACCCTCCGAGTGAAACAATACCATCCGGTCAAACCATGAATCACCCAGTCGATTAGGTCATTAACCCTACTGCTACATCAACACAAGTCCATCCTAATGCTGGACTCATCACCTTTACTAATCTCCAAGGCACTTCAATCCCTACCCCCATTTTTAAAAGATTTTACTCTACAGCCCCACATGTTCCACATGATCCTGCTGGGACATCTTTTCACCCGAGAA
The DNA here is from genome assembly GCA_009831015.1 of Picea engelmannii. NCBI lineage: Eukaryota > Viridiplantae > Streptophyta > Pinopsida > Pinales > Pinaceae > Picea > Picea engelmannii. The sequence goes on from ML785732.1 coordinate 451,398, forward strand.
TGCAGACCCCTGCCAGCCAAACACAACCGGTTGGAGGGAAACCACCATCTAATGAAACTTTCCCTCCTGAAGGACTACCAGTCTATGGTGAGCCTACCCCTCCTGGGGGACAACCCCCTTTTCATGCTCCTCCTGGAGAGAAACCTCTGTTTGCCAGTCATACCCCACTCGTTAATCCAGCGCTAGAAGAGGGGCAACCTTTGTTTGTTGGAAACCCTTCACAATCCTGGGGAGTATATTCAGGAGGCACTTTTATTCAACCCCACATTGGGGGGCACTCATATCATAGCCCACTAGGAGGAGTATCAAATCCTATTCCTTCTGGAACATATTACGGACAACCTTATCCGGCCTGCATCCCCAAACCTAGAGTTCTCTGGGACAACAAACTTATCCTCCTCATGGGTCTAATGTGTATCCACCTCCAGGATCTACTCCTTGCCATCCTCAAGGGAAAAATGTTTATCCTCCTTATGGGAAAGAAAATAACTTAGCCTATAATGCTCAGAACCCATAGCGTTATGCAAATGTTTCTCATCCATCATCAAATATTGCTTATCCTGGCCAACAACAACCATATGTAGGAGGAGCTACTGGTTACAACTATCCATCTAACCCAATTTATGTTCCTACTGGTGTTCCTATGCCACACCAGTATCATCCACAAATTAACTGACAACTACCTTTCCTTCCGACTCTAGATGTTCCAGACTTGTCTCGGTTAAGTAATGATACTATTTTTCATTCACCGGTTTGGCCAGTCATTCCAGCTAAACTTCCTTCTGATATTCTTAAATTTGATGAAAAATCTGGTGAAGATCCAGACAACCATGTGATGACTTTCCATTTTTGGTTTTCATCAAACTCCCTCATGGATGATTTTGTACGTTTGTGTCTTTTCTAGCGAACACTTACAGGCTTGGAAACAAAGTGGTATATTGAACTACCATGTTCTTCTTCTCATAATTTCAATTCCCTTGCCATGTCTTTCCTCACGCACTTTCAACTACCTATTCTCTACAAGATGGGTACTGAACTCTTAACCTCCCTTCATCAAACTGAATCTGTGCATATCTCTTACCATATTCAAGAGTGGAGACAATGAAGAAGGATGATCAAGGTAACCATTCCTGACATATTATTGGTGGAATGGTTTACTAAATCACTTTTACCCTCGATCGCTCGTGATGTCGCTATGGGTGGCACAATCACTGAGGAAAAATCCATTTCTCAAGCTCAGTAATTAGATTTGGTTTATTCACAATCTAGTAGTTTGTATGATTTACTTCTGAATGTTTCTCGATCTAATACTGATCCATCTAAGTCATCATCCTCATCTCATGTAGATGGTGTTATCGGTTTCGTCAAAACTCAATCTACTTCCCAATCGACCACACTCTCCTCTACCTCCCGCAAAAATTAGATATTTGAGGTGAATGTAGTTCAATCTACCCCTTCACAACAATTTGGAGGTAAGAAGAAGACAAAGAATAAATCAAAAAATAACAATAACAATGAACAACCAAAAAATCAAGCTCAAACACCTACTACCGAAAAGAAACCACAACGAAAAATGAAATTCTCGTGTATAATTTGTGGTGACGATCACTACACTCGAGACTGTCCACATTGCAATGAAGTGGCCAAAATTTTCCAAGGAAATTCACAGCTCGTTGTGCTTACTCAGCCTTTTCAACAGAAACAATCCATGGTTGCTCAAACCCCCTCTCCTAGAGGCAGTTCTAGCCATCCTCATGATGAGGCCTCGATGAGTGCACATATTTATATGTTTAATGGGATTAATTTGAAAAATCTCTCTAAGACATACGACACACCAGGTAACCCTAAAAAACGAAAAGACACTAACGGTACCAGTACTTTACTAGATCCATCATCGTCCTCTGTTAGTCTTCCATCGGTTACTCCTCCATATGGACCACTTCAGATTGAGAAACCTGCGTTCGACTCTATCTTACGCCCTCCTAAGAGCACTATCCACAAAGCTACCTTTAATCATATTTCATGTGCCACACAAAACTATGACATTGTTGAAGATTTTTCTCAAGCACTGTGTGCTATGTCTGCATTATAAGTTCTACAACACTACCCTAGTCAATGTAGAATGCTCTTGGCCACTATTGGTGCTGTTGATCCTAAGTCTCCCAACCATATCATGTTTAACCTAGACAATTATATGTCTCGACTCTCCTACCAACTTGTTTTCCAAGTTGATGTTGTTTTTCACAATCAACAAATCCACCGAACTATCTTGGAGGAGGGAGCCTCTACTTGTGTCATGTGTTTGACGTGTCGGAAAGGTTTAAAATCACCTGCACTTAACACATCCCCAATGATGTTACGTGCCTTCAATGGATGAGGTTTTCATTCCCATGGGATTTTATAGTCCCTGCCCATCCAATTGGGTGGAAAAACTGTTACTGTTGATGTCAAGGTGGTCGATGCTTCCCTCGATTACAACTTGTTACTTGGAAGAAGTTGGTTTTATGCTATGACTTTTGTTGCCTCGTTGGTCTTTTGATATGTACAATTTCCTCATTAGGGTAAAATTGTCACTGTTGATCAATTGGATTTCTGCACGACCGATGCTAGCGCTCCCACTACCAACAATATTCCTTTATTGGGAGACCAAAAGATCACATATGAAAGCGTTGGTGTTGACTTACTGAAATATTCTAGCCTCATGGGTACCTTCCCTACACCACTTCCACCAACTCCACATCATATTGCCACCATCGATATGATTTCAACTATGACTTATCAATCTTTGGAATCATCTGACCCTTGGATTGTACCTAGTTTGTTGGAATTCGATGCACTAGGTGAAACCATGCCACTTAGTCCAGCCGAACCATCATACATTTCTATCCAATCCACTTCTCCCTCATCGGATGACCAACATCTATTGGCACCCGATAGTTACTCGATGCAATCAGGGTTGATTTCCTTGTCATCTGTGATCGATTACATTTTCCCAATTTTTCGCTTAGATTAATCTATCATGGAAATGTTGAGAATCGACGAGCTACCTTGGGATTATAATGATCATCGATCCTCTTTTCTTTCCCCTCGTGAAGAAATTTGGGCAGATATACAATGTATCTCTCCTCCTGATGTTGATTTTTTATCATCTCCCATGCCTTCGACTTCTAATGATTTGGATCTAGTAGTTGACATGGTGATTTATTTGGTAGGGCTATTGGAACCTGATCTCCTTACCCCTGTCGCGGCCCTCTGCATGTTTTCCTTCTAGAGTGGTTATCTTCCATCCAATGAAGATCTCTTGGAAGCCATGACCGAGTTTTGTCCTTTGACATGGAATCCTTCTAGAGTGTTATTCTCTTGGAAGCCATGATCAAGTGGAGTTCACTAGCATAGTTTTCCTCTCTGTAGAAAGCTCATTAAAAAATGAAACAACAATCTTGGGATCGAACCCAGAACCCTGAGCATAGTTATTTTCGTGTGTCAAGATCGTTAAAAAATGAAATAGTCACCTCTCCTGAACCTTCTTTTCATCCACCCTTCTCCTTTTTCTCATCTAGTAGAGAAATTGGTGACAACCTCAAAGTCGGTGAATGAATTGAAGCTTGGAGGGCATGTCTCCAGCCTTCGATGATAATTTTGGAGTTAAGCCACTAGCTTTCAAGATAGGGGCATACCAAGCTTAGTATTTGTTCTTTCTTGTTCTCGTAAATACATGAGAATGCATCCAGGTAAACTTTTATCACTTTTTAGGACCTATATGGATACACGAAAAAAGAACCCCCTGGAGTCACCTTTAATCTCTTTTAAGACTCTCTAAACATGAAAAGATTGTCGAGTGATCTTGCTTCCTTTCCCACTCATTAAAAGGTTTGAAAGGAAATCTTTCGAGTGATAATTTATCTCTTTTTCGGCCTTGCGAGACTAACATTATGAAAAATGGACAACATTGGAGTCACCTTTAAGTTGTTTTCAGATTCTCTAAATATGGAAAACCATCGATTTTACCTTCTCTGGACTCGTTAAACAATCATACATTGAAGGGCCCATATGGGACCGAACTCTTACTTCTTCTAGTTCGTTAAAAGAAGGAAGAGGAACTTACCGAAGGTGAGTTATATCGAGCATGTGTTACCCTCCTCGAGCTCATTAAATTAAAAAGATGTACTCATCTATCTGGATGGGGGAGAAATTGAAGGAAGCAAGCCTAGCAGTTTTTGAGAACATTACTAGTAACTCTTAGAGTCTCCCTTGAACATGGCACTTTTTCTTTGCACACATATTAATCCGCTGAACCTCTGCACTGAACCAATCCTCTGAGTTTTTCTTACTCCTTTGGGTCACCCAAAGAAATTCACAGTATCCACTGCATCATCGTGTTTTGGTCCATGTCATGTTTATGTCATTGTGCCTTAGTGTTCAAGGGAAGTATCTGCCTCGAGAGTCAACCATCACAAATACCTTGTCTCAATGCCCATGTCAGTCCATGTTCATTTGATCTACCAATTTACATCTCTGTGTCAATTTCGTGTCGTTGATGGGGGATACATCAAGTCCCTCCTTCGACGAGTGTATTCATTTCGACCTCAACACATTATCCAGGAACTAGAATTATAAACTAGTTAGTACTTTGGGACCTGCATGCCTCAATGACAGGCCTCCCCACATTCGACAGTGGTTTTACATCATTGACCTTTGATTGGATGATTCCATGGATGTTCGACTTCAGCTCATCCATTCACATTCATTGGAATGTACTAGAGTACCTTGGGAATCATTGACATCAATGGTGACCTCCCTCACACTTGTTGATGGTTTACATTATTGACCGCTAATCAAGTGGTTTCTGCCATGTTCAACATCAGGACATATATTCACATGGTTATATTCATACTACATCGGGATCGGTAAGAAGACCCTGGGTTGGGTGATCACTCTAATATGTACTTTGCCTAAGTTGCGACGGAGTTTCTCTTGACCATTGACACATACACTGTCACATAGATCCACTTTGTATTGGTCATGGATATGTCTTGTCATCTCATAGATCCACTGTATATTCTTCATGGCTACAATCAGTTCAAGGTATGGGAGTATAGATCCACAATGTATCTTTAGTGGCTATACCTTTCTGCCAATATAATTATGGATCTACAGTGTATTTTATGGTGTCCATACCTTGAAAGTGTTTTATCACTCAAGCATAGGTATGTTTTCCTTGGGTTTGAAACATGTCATAAAATTTGTTTGATGGTTGTTTGCAGCTTCTACTAGGTTCTCCGAGTCCACACCCTTGCCTTAAATATTTGTAAAGTGTTTCGGCCATCATTCTCTCTTCTGACTTCACACTTTAGGGGGCATTTTGTTACACATGAAATTTGCACACCTAGGTACCTCACCCTAAGTGTCGTAAAGTGTCATATAAGTGTCTCATACACCTTGACACCATGGAATAACCTATGTCACAATCCCTAGTCAATGTGGAGGAGGGATATAATACATGAAGACCAAAATGCCAAGTACACATGAATTATTATTAATATTCATGGAAAAAGAATTGATTAAGTGTGAGAATCAAGTGCACATGAATTATTATTAATATTCATGAAAAAGAAAGTAATTAAGTGTGAGAATCCACCTCACATTTGGTTTCCTATTTTTTAGGGAAGGTGGAGGATCTCATGGATGGTTGAAATATTTCCTCCTTAAAATCCTTGAGAGATATTTCCTCCCCAAAATCCTTAAGAGATATTTTCTCCCTAAATATCTTAGAGATCCCTTTCTTAGTGGATCTGATGAGAGATCCTCTCCATGGTGGTTAAGCCTCCAAATCCTATATAATGAGGGATTTCCGTGGAGGAGGGGGGATAGAGGATTTTAGGGATACCAAACTTATGATCTCATGAGAAGTGAGGGGAAAGTATTGTGAGGCATCTAACTTATGATCTCATGAGGAAGATGTCATTTGGAACATCAGAATTCCATGTGTGGATTGTTTAAGCAAGGGTTTAGACAAGGAGAGCTTGACAAAGCTGATGCACTCACATATATGGTTGTAAGTATTCTTCATTGTTGTTCTCATTAATACAATCAATGTTTGACCTGTTTCTTTCAAACTTGTACTTGTTCCATATAAGTTTGTCTATAGTAGATGGATCTATGTTTTAGCTAGTCTCAGTAGAGTAGGAAGTCTTTTGTACTTTTTCTTGTCTTGTAGGACCTACCAAGGATCTCAAGATCGAAGCTCATCCTGGACCTTGTAGGGACAAACAACGTTCATAAGGTACATCCCTTCCTCTTTCTCTTTCATTCATCAGCTTGATTAGATCTAAAAGGAAGTTAGTGTCCATGTTAAGAAATTTTTGTCTTAGAGTTGAGGGTATAGCTCTCAAGAGGAAATCTACTTGTCTGCAGGGAGATTTTCCTACCACAATCACCAACCATTGACATGCGAGAATCCTATGAAACTTCCTTTTTATTACTGGTAGGTATCTGAGAAGAATTACAGTGCTTACAGCTTGCCTGGGCATAAAAATCAACCCTCAGTACTTCAAAAATTGAAGTATATATAGAAAATATTACAATCGATCCTATCATTAATGATCAGGACGTGGAAAAATCTCATGCTAACTAACTATATAACAAAATACAAAATTGTAGGAATTGTTTATGATCTGTCAAATTCTCCATGCTGATTTTGGGGGGAAGTTGTTGGTGAGTCATCAAATTGACTTTGATTGTTCTTCATGCTGAGTGGTATGTCCACATCATCTTTTACTCTATCAATTTGCACAACTCTTCCCATCCTTGTTGATTTGGGATGGTGAATTTTAGTATCCTATGGTAGATTTCATCCATCTCGGTATATTTGGAAAAAATCGGTTTGGTGATAAAAATGTACTTGATTTCATGTTGGATATTGAGATCCAATTGTAGAGTTTCTAGGAATGCCTTGCCTATGATGCTTCTGTGTATCCCTGAGAATTTGGAGTTGTCCTTTGCCACCATGGAAATATTTTTCTTGTAGTCTGAAAGTGTCATCAACTTCTCATTTAGAACCACTAAACCAGGAAGAACTTTCTTCTGTAAAGCATCGATCTTACTGAAGAATCTCCGAACTCCCAAATCCATGAATTGGGATTTCTCCTCCAGTTGAAACAACAGTCCTCTTTTGGTTATAACTCTCTTGACCTCAAGGATAGTCTCTATCCTATCCTCAATATTCAAGTTTTCCAACTCTTCTTTCATTTTTGAATTGAGAAACTTGATGATTTCATTCGCTTCTGTGGTCATTTATCCCAACAATCCCTTGATCCTGTTGATGGCCTGCTTGCTCCTTAACACCAATTCATGTTACTAAAACATGATTTGGACCATGGGCCAAATTTCATTTATGGATTTTGAGATATCCATCCAAATATTCTCTTTGGGTTCTGCAAGTGTTTTGCCCATAACTATCTGCTTCTGCAGTTGTTGAATCTCCTGCTTTAGTTTTTCTGATGTGTGTATCTCTGTATTGTAACTAGCTTGGAAAGAATCTTTTAGCTTCTGGAGATTCTCTATCTCCTATTCCAATATTTTGATTTATGTGCCTTGTAAAGTCATCTTCTCCATTGATGTTGCTAAAGCTTCAGATGTCCCTAGAATTATCACTGGGGAAGCTGATGAAAGTTCTGCAATGGTGGTTGTTGTTGTTGTTGTACTAACTCCTGTGAGGGGAACTCGACTCAATGGGATGACTTCTATATGTGTTTCATGTTCCTTCTCCTTTACTAACATTTCCATCTCTACTTCCATCTCTTTTATTTGTGCGTTTTGTTCCATAATCAACTTTAGGATATCCTCCTTCTCACCTTCTGTCTCGGACATCTCTGTGGCTTGTGAGTCTTCTTTAGCTGGTATTTTTAGTTGCTTCCTCAGAGATGATATGTCGGCATTCTTTTTCTTGAGAATCTCCTCATCTGCTTTCACATTTGAGGGGTCATACCCAATTTTGAGCACCAATTCTTCTAAAGACTTAATCCTATTATCCTTTGCAAAATATGACACCTTATCCAGTTTTAATTGAGTCTGAACATTGTTCAGAGAAACTTGTAATTTTGCAGTAGTTGAGGAAGCATTGGCTAATGTTGAGAAAACCATTTATCCATTCTATCTGTGGAGATCCATCTGATCAACTGGATGTACATCTTTAGCATCAAATTCAAGTGTTGATCTTTTGTAGTTGGTGATTTCCTTTGGGTCAGGTACTTGTGCCTGCAGAAATGCCATGTACAGTCTCCCCTTCTCTCTATCGAAAGCAAAGAGTAGCCTATGTTGTGTTGTTGATGTTTGTTTCCAGAATTGAGCATAAGTGTTGTTGGCTAGCCTCTCATTTTTCTTCTTGATCATATCGTATTTCTAAAAAATACTCAACTTTGCAGCCCCTTAAATTGGCTATTTGATCAGTGAGGTGTCAGTCTACTTCTTGGATGAAGAAGTAGACATGATCTGTTGGTTGCTTGAGGCAAGAGGTGAATGATCGTCTTGCATAAGTGTAGTGGACTGGGTCTCTTCTTTGCTAGACCTGTCAGTTGTATGACTAGTTTTTGGCCTTTTCTTGTGTACCTGGAAATCCTCAGTTGAGACTTCAATGATTGAAGATGAGATATCCTTTCTAGGTCTTTTCTCGTTTGGGACCTATGGAGTAGTTGTTTGTGAGAAGATGGTTGAAGGAGATTGTTTTTTTTCTTCTTTTAGAGTGTTCTCATCCCACTCTGGTTGGTTCATAAACTTCTCGATATATGGTTTGGGCACATGAGCGCATGGGGAACTTTTATTCCTGAATCTCATTTCTTCAATAACCCCACACAGATCATAGTGCCAAGGGAAACTGATGTCAAATTTCATTTCTTTGAGTAGTTTGATTGTGTCTTCCCCGGTATCCTGACTATTACAAATAAAGGATCCTATCTATCCTTTAATTCTCATTTGTTGTTTCTTCTTCAATGATACAAAATGAATATCATCTGAATTGATCATTTTCCTAATGTACTCCAAGGTGAATATTCTAACAGAAAGTATTTGGACAGCTTATAGGGAGCTAACTCACATCCATATATTCTAATCTTCATGTGATTCTAATACAGATACCAGTATCCCATATTGGCGAGGTCCGAGAGGTTTAGAATTATTTGGATATCTTCCTTTATCCTCTTCTCTTTCCTAACACTGAGCATACTTACCAGTGGGTGGTAAAACTGCTCTATGAATTGTTTGAAACTGAACTCTGTTGATTTCCTTCTCAGTAATGAAGTCCAACAGGTGATAGGCTATTGTTAGAATATAGAAGATGGTGTGCTCATTTTACCATTGACGATACCCTCGTAACCCAACTATAGGCCGAAGCCACCCTCCGAGCACCTTAACCTTGACTGAGAATTCCTCTGGAAAAAAACCCTAGGGTAGATATCCAAACAAAGGGCAGTGCACCTTTCCCCAAGGATAGTGCATCACAAAAAGATGATCAGATAGTACAAACCCTAGCCAAGAGATATTCAAGACAATACTGAAAACTTGTTGTTGCTGCAGTTGCACCTACAGCTCTCCTCCACACATGCACACCAAAATGGGAACTGTAATTCTGAGATGTTTTCAAATGACAACTGACACCCTATATTTATACTGGTCCTGCCAGATTTGCTGGGGCCGACTTCTCCTTCTGGATATGTGTATGTTCAGTATATTATTATTATTTCTGGCCTACTTCTCTTGGAGGATAATAACCTAATATAAATTATCTTCTTGAGCCGACAAGACTTCTAGGGTTATTAACCAACTCATTAGGGTTTTCTCTTGCTTTTTGGAGTCTTTTATTCTCGTCAAGTTCACATGTGGAGGTAAATACCTCTTGTAGCTACCATAATATTAACACTCCCTCCTATCTAGGGAGGTATTACAGGTAATGGACTTGAGCACAAAAACATACCATTTACCCAGTAGCATAAATATAGTCGTCTAGACTATCTCATGACTAGATCATAAGCATCACCATCACCATTAGTTGCATCATCTCTCAAAACCATAATTCATCTGAGTAATTAGACATGATGCTGGATAAGTCACTCACACCATAGAGTGATACAAGAGCCACCCTTATAATATTAGAGGAGTAAATTCTCTGAACCAATTTCCGTCTGGAAAATCTTTGTTCATCATTCGTCTGGATGGTGATTATTTTCAATAAATTGCTCATAGTCTTCAAGGTAGTTAGAACAGAAATAGAACACAACTGTGTCTATCCATAGTAGTACATAACTGCAATCCAATGGTTCACTACCACACCAAGTAACGCACAAGTACTTGATCAACAATGTATGGTTGTGAAACAGTGGAACATATCCACCACAGTAGTCCTCATCTACTTTCATATAGTCTTCATAACAAACATCTAATAGCAACCTGCATAGAAACAATGTTATGATATATACTGAATTATTTGGGCCAATCTTTCATTCACATCTGTGATCTCTGAAATAATATCTACCTCATGAATAGTGTAACATATCCACCACAGTAGTATATATCCATTGTCTTCATAACAAACATCTAATAGCAACCTGCATAGAAACAATGTTATGATATAAATTGAATTATTTGGGCCAATCTTTCACTCACATCTGTGAGCTCTGAAATAATATATGCCTCAAAATAGTAGAACATATCCACCACAGTAGTATATCTCTACTGTATGGAGATAGGTAGTCTCCATAAAAATCATCTTATGCCATCCTGCACAGAAAATATTGTTAAAAATAAACTGAATCATCTGGGCCAATCTTTCACTCATGTTTGTGAGATTTGAGATAATATCTACCCTCATCAGCAATGGGCTATCTACCCTATTCTTCTCAAACAAGGAAGAAGGATTGTTTCTGATTTCTGAGCATGGACCATTCCTCACCCTGGGCCATTCTTCCTACACTAAACAAAGTGCACCCTGGATAGAATGTATAAACCCTAAGGAATGTCTGAGTCTAGACAATTCCTCACCCTGGGCCATTCCTCCTACACTAATCAAAGTGCACCCTGGAGAGAATGTATAACCCTAAGGAATTTTTGTCCCTGATTGCTGAGCCTGGACCATTCCCCACCCTGAGCCATTCCTCCTACACTAATAAAAGTGCACCCTGGAGAGATTGTATAAACCCTAAGGAATGTCTGAGTTTGGACCATTCGTCACCCTAGGCCATTCCTCCTACACTAATCAAAGTGCACCCTGGAGAGAATGTATAACCCTAAGGAATGTATGTCCCTGATTGTTGAGCCTGGAACATTCCCCACCCTAGTCCATTCCTTCCACACTAATCAAAGTGAACCCTAGAGAGAATGTATAAACCCTAAGGAATGACTGTCTAGACCATTTTCTTTGTTAACCATAAGAAGAAAAGAATGTCTTGCATCAACCTCCAAAATGGACCATTCCTCATGTTAACCACAATGAGAAATCATTTTCCAGCGAGGCGGGCCAATCTTCTTGAGTAACCCCCAAGAAGAGAAACTGTCATAGACCACTCCCCATGTTAACCACAATGGGAATTCAATGTCTATGATACATCAACAATCAAACTACTTCCCATGTTAACCACAATGGAAAGTCACTATCCGTCAGAAATCTCAATCCACTTTCCGAACAAGAAAGCATCTATCCAAGATGGACTATTTTTCAATTTTGAAGAATGAAAGTTTTCAATAATGTTTTCAGTGCTCCCTCCTAACTTGGAGAGTCATTTCTTCCTTTTTCCAATAAGAAGAAATTTGTTTCCACGAGCTCTAGTTTAAGTACGCAAACTCTTTCATCTTAGATAGAAGTTTTTCCAAAATGTCTGCTTATCTGCTCATCTGTGGAGGTATGTATTGGAGAACTATTTTCTACTTTCTGGACTTCATCATGGATAATGTAATGCTTGATTTCAAATGTACATTAGTTTGGAACACCGTGAAGGCTTCATGTAGATCTGAACGATAGAGTATATCATAGTTGGAAAGCTGGAACATATCCATGTGGCACTTCTTCTGTCATCTTGAGATCTGATCTACTGAGTAGTCATCTTGATGTTACAGGAAATCTTCACTATGCTTCTTTTGTTCACTGGAGGTTCTCCACCAAGTTATCTTCTTCTATCTACGTACATGAGTCTCTTTATGGTATGCCTCAAAGTATTGATATTTCTCTTCATATGCTCTTTATTCAATTTCTCTGGAGAACATTCTTTGTATTCATTTGATGTAGAACTCCAACTCATGGATGTTGTGGATGATAT
>ML785732.1:463846-479642 GCA_009831015.1 Picea engelmannii
ACACAGTTCTTCATCACGACTTTCAGTTCTTCTTCTTGACTGCTTTCATATCAGGTTGGTAATCTTGTGACTCTTGATGTAATGATTGGTTATTCTGGTTTCTCTTTCTTTCTTGGAATCCTCATGTTCTTCTTCATGTTTTTCCTCAGATCTTGGGTCCATGGAGTTTCTTATAGATTCCATGCCCTAGAGATTCCACTTCTTTATTTCATCATAGGATCATAGATCTGGATGGACAACCATGAATACTTTAAGGCTTCTCTTCGAAGAAGTCTTCTTCTGCGGTTGAACTGAAAACGTACTGTCTTTCCATGGCTGCTACGATGGATATATATTTCATCATCTTCAATGGATCATAGGATTAGCTTCCTCCTAACCCTTGCTTCATGTAAGAGTGCATATAATCGGCTCCCTCTATCTGACAGAGTCCACGCTTCCATCTACATCCTTATTGTCTTCAATATATAATTGGCTCTCTTGTCTAACAGAGTCCATGCTTTCATCTTTTTGTCTTTTTAGAAAACGTCATAAGTCTTTTTCCAATTTTCTGTTGATTGTTGACTTCTTTCTGTCTTTGCTTCTTCTATGTCTCTTCATGATTGATTCGACTTATCTTGCAATAGCTTCCATTCATAATTTGTATTTCATTCTTTCATGTGTATTATCTAATGATACCTCTTTTCATCTTGTTTGTTCTTCCATAGGTATAGTTCTTCTTGGAACACATTATCTTTTTAGAAGAAGAAGTCTCTTCCATCCTTCTTAGTCTTCTTTGTAGGTTCCTTTTTTTTGGCAATCGATGCTTCATGTTTCTCTTTCCTTTTGTTTAGCTCGGGACACTGATTCTTGTAGTGACTGCACTTTTGACAGTTGAAGCATTGTACTTTTGAAATGTATTTCTCTTGATTTGGCTTCCTCCTTGAACCAAACTTCCTTTTGTTCTTGAAGTTCTTGAATCTTGCTATGAAGGATTGATCATCGTACTTCTTTTGGGGTTTCTCTTTTGCATTGATCCTTGATTCTTCTTGAGAATAGAAAGTCCAAAGTTCTTCAAATGTTGGGTACTCCTTTCTTGTGTTCATGCTTGCAGCAAATGCATCCCATGTCTTGGGAAGACCATTGAGTACTATGTTCACCAATTCCTTCTCTGAAGTGATCTCTTCAATAGCTTGTAGTTGGTCTCTTAACTGGGAGATCCTTACAAAGTATGATGTTATGCTATCATCCTCATTCATCTTCATGTCAAGGAGCTCATTCTTCAAACTAATAACTTGTCTAATGTTTCTGACTGAGAAGAGATTTGTTAGGGCATCGTACATCTTCTTCGATGAGTCAAGATGGGAGATGAAGGGTATCAAGTGGTATTTTATAGAATCCACTATGATACTCATGGAATTGATATCAACATCTTTGAACTTCTCCATAGCTGCAACGTTCTGTGATTCCTTCTCTTCTCCTTCTTCAAACTTTGGCTTCATGATCTTTCCTTTCACAATATCCAACACTTTATTCTTAGCAAGGATGAGGTCAATCCTTGTCTTCCATTCTCTGAAGTTAGAGGCTCCCTCTAACTTGTTCTCAGACTTCATAGAGTTCATCATGGGTGCTTGACTTGGTCAAACCCTAGATTTGACCAGAAATTCAAACTTCATGTCTTGGCTTTCTGAGAGTACTAGGAGATGCATTGGGCTAGGGTGCATTGATCTATCTAGAGATTAGGTCAATCCCTTCACTTAAGGTGCCTCAACAAGAGGTTTAGGGTTTATTCAACTGCACCTGCTAGTAACCCTAACTACAGTGTCTTGGAAGTTGCTTCTGCTAGTAACCCTAGCGACAGTTCCTCAACGAGCTCAATATACTAGTGGTTATGTTTCTTTCCAGCGTTTAAACTGAATGAAGGAGGTGTGGGCCCATAACCTGTTATAATATGAAATATGGTGTGCTCATTTTACCATTGACCATACGCCCATCACCCAACCATAGGCCGAAGCCACCCTCCGAGCATCTTAACCTTGACTGAGAATTCCTCCGAAAGCAAACCCTAGGCTAGATATCCAAACAAAGGGTAGCGCACCTCTCCCCAAGGATAGTGCATCACAAAAAGCTGATCAGATAGTCCAAACCCTAGACAATAGATATTCAAGCCAATATTGAAAACTTGTTGTCGTTGCAGCTGCACCTACAACTCTCCTCCACATGTGCACACCAAACTGGGAACTACAGTGTGCACCAAACAGGGAACTAGAGTGCGCACCAAACTGGGAATTGCAATTCTGAGATGATGTCAAATGCAAACTGGTGCCCTGTATTTATATTGGTTCTGCCAGATTTGTTGGGGCCAACTTCTCCTTCTGGATATGTGTCTGTTTAGTATATTATTATTATTTCTGGCCGACTTCTTCTCTTGGAGGCTAATAACCTAATAAAAATTATCTTCTTGAGCTGAAAAGACTTCTAGGGTTATTAGCCAACTCATTAGGGTTTTCTCTTGCTTTCTGGAGTCCTCTATTCTCGTCAGGTTCACACATGGAGGTAAATACCTCCCGTAGCTACCATAATATTAACAGCTATGACTTGCCATCCTGGTCCAGCTTTTGCATGGGGAAAATGAACTTATCTACTTGATATAACATGAACATGTATGCCAATACTAAGGAGTACCGAAACATTCCTTCTGTGGGAAAATTGAACAACTGATCGTGAATGTTGTCAGCCAGGAAAATGTTGTAGTCGAACTGCACTGTGGGGCTTCTCTCGGTGGAAAAGATAGACATGTAACCGAAGATTGGCTCATCTACCCATTCGTCTGAGTAGTATCCAAGTAGGCTGTAGAGGGTAGAAATGATTTGATTTCCTTTTACTAAGAAAATCGATGATCGATAAGAGGGATTGGTTTTGGGTATTGGGGTGTTCTTAGGGAGGAATAGTTTGAATATCTATTCTCTCTGCAAAAAAGACAACTTCTGATACATGTTGGTTAGGACCTAAAAAGTTAAAGGAGAGAAGGCTTCAGCTCTAGTTATTTTCATCATCTGGTCAATGGCTTCATATGTGATACAAAACAGGGTCTCTCTGGAGGATGACATGATAGTTCTCTAGTTGGGAAGGTAATGTGCTTGCACTTGAGGGAAAATTCAGGGAAATGGTGAATCTGGGGAAAGATGCAAAGTGGGAGATTGGACTCATAGAGTCCAATATCATCACTTTGGTCTAGGAAAATTTCTCTGAGCCATGAATATATCTCAGTGAAATCAAAATCACATCTTAGATCAGAGATGAGGTAGTCTTTGTTGACCAAAGAGATCTGATCGAGATCGACAAGAGGTCGTACGAAAGGATTTTCCTCGATCTCTGACTGTTTGGACTTTGACACCATCACTTGAACATGTACCTGCAATTTGAAACAAAAACGTTAGAGGGTAATGGATATGGCTAGGTCATTGATTGAAATGATGAGGAAAATGAGCTTCTGGTGGGCGGAGAGTGTGAGAAATGTGAAAATGGAAAAGGAATAGGATTAGATTTGTGAAAATGGGTATCCATTGGTTGTGGGGGACAAGTCAACAAGCTAATGGATATGTTATCCTGTATTAATTTGCCAACGGATATCTAGGAATGAGGCGATAGGGAAGTGATGGGTTAATGGTGTGTGAGGGTGATGTGGAGGGTAATGAGTGGGGGAAAATGACATGTGGTGGGTGAATGGAGGATGAGGTACGCTGATAGAGTAATGGCATATGACCAGTGATAAGTGGTAGTGGACTGTGACATCACGAGACAATGAGGAAGTGGAGTGTGATCTCATGAGGCAAAGGTGGTATAGAAAATATGGTATGCTGGTATATCGGATAGGGGGGTAAGAAGTAACTAGTTTTGAGTGAGGGGGGTCCAACATCATGTATTTTTGCCACATTAGGATGGGGCCCACCTGGGAATACCACCATATTGGACCCCCCCCCACCATTAAAGATAAAATGGTTGGGGGGTCCGAAATTTCTTGTCAGCTGTAGATCTATGCACCACTAGATTAACCGTAGATCTATGCACACTCTGTAGTCCCCATATAAGACCCCCCCCCCACCATTAGTGATAGAATGGTTGGGGGGGTTTGAAATTTCTTGTCATCCATAGATCTATGCACCATTAGATCAACCGTAGATCTATGAACACTCTTTAATTTCTGGGCGTGAATCAAAATGCGCAGCTAAAACTTAGGATAGTGTTCTTTTGTGGGTTTTTTGCGATGCTTCCCTTGCATTTTGTTACCATGGGGTTAGGAAACACACTTCAAACATCAAAATCATGAATTTTCATCGAACATCATGCATGTTTTATTGAAGGAAAAACTGGCTAGCCTATGCCCTATCCTATCTACCTACACATTTAGCCCAGATTAGACTGTTGGGCTATGAAATTCCTCTACCCTGGGGACTTGTGACCATGTTTAAACAATTTGATCAAATTTAGTCACTAAGTATCCTATCTACTTGGCTAAGATTAAAGAATTTAACCAAGTCTTATTCACTAAGCCTATCAACATAAATTCAAAAAGACTTAACCATGATTAAACTGTATGGATGAGTCATCATTATTTCATGGGGCCATATCATTTTCTTTTATGCCCTCTTTTATTCTTTTCTTTTTCTTTCTTTTCATATTTTTCTTTCTCTTTCTTTTTATTTTTCTTTCTTTTTATTTTCTTTCTTTTTCTTTCTTTTTGAAAATGATTTGCAAACATGAAATATTATTTACAAGAAAACTACATCAAGAGTAAAAAATTCCAGTCACCAGTTGATGCTATGAAATATAGGATTCTAACATAAGCTACCCCCCGAACCTAAGATTGTTAGCCCCAAGCGTGTATGTCAGATGAGTTGAGCATTGCAGAAAGAGTCGTTGGGGATGTTTTGATTGACCTCATGACTAAAAGAGTCATGTCAATGTATATAGGTATACAAGCATAATCCACGGAGTACTGCAAACCTCTCCATCCACCGCTCATAGAGAAAGACCATCTCGGTCGTCCGATGAGAAGACAACTAAGCACAAGGATGACTTAGTGAATGCTAAACTAATACCACCTATCTTACCCACCTATATACCACCTCTAAGAGGTGTTGTAAATTAGGACAGTGTGCCCAGATATTTTGACTATGCCTTGGTCACTGCGTACCTCCCGAAGGGGATACGCGCAGTGCAAGAAAACCAAGATAAGATCACAACGTTGAAGTTTAGTGACTTCAACCTCAACGATTGCAAAGTCTACAACATGTTAGCCCCACATTAGTATCTGAGTAGAAAAAAAGGGAAAAACTCAAAGGTAATTCCCCAAGCATGGACCCATAACCGCGCGTAGTCCACTCTACTCAATGTCATGAAAATTCCCCACTTCGGAAGACACCAAGAGGTGAATGCATGTGTCAATATGTTGTTGTCTTTTTACCATGGTGGGTATTTGTGGCTAAACCATCGGATCATAGTTGGTCTGAATTTGATCAATCAGATCATGGGTTTGAGTATGTAAGGACCCGACCCACAGGATTTGTATCCTAGAAAAGCCATGGACTGTTCTTTCGCACAAAGGATCAGGGATAGCTATGGAAATGTTGAGAAGGGCACGCGAGGATACAAGGTAGCCTCTATTCAGAATGGATGAGTGTGCCTCGCCTATCATATGATTGTAGGGAAGTTAGTATGCAAGAATCAACCCATCCAAGTGATTGTTTTTGTAGTCAACCTTGTAGCGAAGTGCGCACAGGGCCTACAAATGAATTGGGTGAAGTACCTAGAGAACCAATTAGAGCTCAACTGCAAAGAATCCTAGGATCAAGGGTACAAATTTCATTTTAGCTGGCTATTGATCCTAATCACTTTCATTGTCTGGGAGATGTCAAAAGGTGCGACCTTCCTGGACATTGATCCATTTGAACCATTGGCCATGAAGTTCAGTACATTGTGGTACTCAAGTGACATGAATAAGCAATGGTAGTCAAATGTTGTTGATACTGAGAGGGGGGTGAATTAGTATCAAGTACAATTTAAAACCTTTTCCAACTTATACTTAAACCATTCAACTATATCGAATGAGAAATGAACAATAGTATAAGAGATACACCAATACACCACAATACACCATGCACAATATATGAGAAATAATCAATAGTTATTGTTTAAGGGAAGTATTGACTTCCAAAGTTAGCTATAGCTTCCAAATGTAAAGGGAGGGATAAAACTCCAAGAGGAATATACAATCCTTCAATATCAAGAGAGATTTTAACTCTCCATCCTTGCCCCTTCCTTCCACCCAAGAATATATGAGAGATAATAAAACTTTACATTAAATCATCACCATCAACCAATCATCACATAGAACCTGATAATGCTTCCTGAGATGTCTTCAATTTCTGCAATTCTTCAATTCTTAGATTAATTTGATCTTGTAGATAATATTACTCAATTTATTCTCTAAAACTCCTCCAATTTTCACTCCTTGAATCCTGCCCAAAAAGAGGTTATAGAAGGAATGGTAGACTTTATTCAATTCTGGTCTATTCAGGAGAGTGAACTTGCACATAATGCCCCACGCTCAATAATTAACATCCAATTCTGAAACTCACACACAAGAAACTAAAGTCCCTACTATTTCCAATGAATTTTTTCCCACTTCATTTGGATTCTCTATGAATAAGTTATGATTGTTTTACCTGGAACACCTATTTATTGACTAGCTTCAGGACTGATCACAAACCCTATCTCCCATAGAGTGTATATCCATAATTATAGTGAATCAAGAGCTGAAATTTTTACTAGAGGTACCTTGATATGTCTTCTCAATACCATAGCAATTTAACCATCTAAATCGTTCTAGAAATAAAGTTATGTCAAAAATGGTAAGATGACCTGAAAATAACATACCTTAGAACACATCACCAAAGGACTTCATCCTCCCTTGAAATCCAACCTTATTTTCTTTTTATTACCTCTGAAATTTGACTTGTATCAAATTAATGTATAATGATGTTTATTTATACCATTTATGTCACTTCCTTTTAACATTAGGGCCAACCTGACACTTTCTTATTTTGTAATTCTTTTCTTTAATTATCTTCAGGGCCTACATGTACTTCCTTCTTCAATTCACTTTGTCATCTTCAAAAAGTCATTTCTCCTCAACCATGAGGATCCACATGATGTGACACATACCACCAGAAACAACATTATGTATACTATCCATCCATGGGTGTTGTATCTACATGTGCATTTTCCTTCATGTCCAAAAACCTTCATCAATCTTGTGGTAAAAAACCCATGACTAGGGTTGACATCAATGACAACAACCAATCCTCCAACAAATTTCGTGTTCCATACATACTACAATCAATTGAAGATAGCCACACAGTCCAAGTTTCACATGACGCCAAATACTATACACTGATTCAGGCCTTTGATGAAGTTCAACATTGATCGAAATTTCATTTATATCATAGCGCGAGCCGATGAGCACAAGAAACAAATTCAATCCTATTATAAGCTGATGGAGGAGGACTTAGAGGATATTACTAAGGAATGGTCCACTGACTTCCTTATTCCAGCAGACCCTGTAGAGATATCTAACATCGACAACCTAGAATCTTCACAGGATACACCCGGACCTAGAAAAATAAAGAAGACTGACGAAGTACAATATTTAAGCAGTGCCTCAGTGAGAAATGCTTCCATGTCACCAGAGAAAGGAGGTGATGGCAAAGAGATAGATGTCATAGAAGATGAATAGAGGAAAGGTGAATTAACATCGCCCAGACATGAGGAGGAACCCTTGAAGAAAAGGAAGGTTTGCCCCCTAAAACCTTCCTCCCAGAAGATATCAAAAGCCCCTATAACTAAGATGCAGACCATCCTCACCTATGATGATTTCAATTTCATCATAGCTTCCTTGAATGATGCTTCATTGGAGATAATAGAGAAGCAGGAAGCTAAGAAGGAGGAGATGTACAATAAAATTGAGGTCGAGCTCCAAGGGGTGCAGCAGGCACTATAGTCTAGTGGCATAGTCTCCACTGCGCCTCTATCATTGGGAACACCAGAACTGGGAGATGAGCCAACCCAACTCCACCAACTCGCTAATATAGTCGAACCTCTCCTTCGACGAGCACAAGAGGAAACAATGCAAGCCACCTAGGATTTGGTACAAGTACAGGGAGTACTTATAGGACAATGTTGAGTTGCCGAACAGGAAAAGAGTGCTCTCCAAGCGAAGTTCAATGAGGAAAAGGAACAACTACAGCAAGGCAAGGAACAATTGTTCATCAATCAATACGAAGTAAAGGAAGTGATCAATAGAGCACCGTGCTCTATGATTTCCATAGAAGTAAAAGAAGAGGATCAAGCCATGAAGCAAGTAGCACAACTTGAAGAAGTGATCCAGCAGTTGGAACAATGCATCACAGACCTAGAACTACGCACTGTACCTGAGACCCCATAGGAGGTAAAGGACCAAGGATAAGAAACTTCCAATAGTGCAATTGAAATGCTAAAGTCCCTTGCCTTATAATGAAAGAAATTCACTGATCACAGTGCCCAGACATACGAGAAACTTATCGAGAACCCAGAATTGCAGGCACTGGAGTCACAACTCAAGGAAGTGAAGAAACACGTAGAAACACTATAGGAATAGTTGAAAGACCTGACACCTATGGAGAGAATTAAGAGATCTCAAGAGAGGAGAACTGCACATCAACAGATCCATACTATACAGTGCAGAGTTATGGAGATAATTCAGAAACTCCAACCAGTGCAATATAAGGCCTATCAGTTTTTTACAGAGGTAGAAGGCTAAGGAGTAGAACTAGAGCAACTTAGCACCACAACAGAACAATGCCTGGAAGGATTTGTGAGTGATGTAGTCATTCAAGAGTTTGATGAACAAGAGCTTGTAGCACAATAGCAAGTCAAACCAGTTTGAGCCAAGATCGAAGCATTCAAAGAAGAACTTCCTACATCAATGTGACTCGGGACGAGTCATAGGTGAGTGTTGGGGGCTTGTTGGCTCTTGACCAAGTTTTGCAGGATCTAGTCAAGTTTGACCTTTTTTGGGACTTCGATAGCCTGTCGAAGGAGGAGCGCAAGACGAAGCGAAGATCATGGGATATTGACCCCTTTTTGGGTCCTTTTTGGGTTTTTGGGATTATGTAAGGAGTATGGGATGTCAGCCCATGGGTTTACCCATGTTTAGGCCTATTTTGTAATGTATAAATATATGTCTAGGCTATGTAAGAAATGAGACAAATCTATGTGATGTAAGGCTAATAAGATAAGTGTTGAGTGCAAGTATGATTTGTAGATGCTCTATGCATACTAGGAAAGACTTGCAGAGCTAGGTGCAAGGTATTGTAATAAACTGTGAAGTGCTTTGTACTATAATGTAAGGAAGGAGGATCTAGCGAGGTGCACAAATATCCTATCCTAGGTGAAGTAGGGTTTTGAGGCTTTGTGCTTGTAACTGATTGACTGAAGACAATAAAGAAGAAGAGTTGGTGGATGTAGCCCCAAGGTGGGGGTGAACCACATGATTTATAACTTCTCTTGCTAAATGATTTGATAGAGATAGATAACTCTTCTTATGCTTTGTGATAATAATGTGTAAGAATGTTAGATCTGACCTATATGAAGGTACTTAGTGCTTGATCTGCTAGATATAACTTGCTTGTTTATGATAAAGTTCTTAAATACATCAGATCCGAGTGAATGATGCAATGTTCTATTCTATCTACGCAGTAGTATTGGTTGAATATTGATGAACTGTTAATTTTAAGTTCTCTATTAAGTATTATGATCACAGATCTGTGTCCTAGCTAAGGTTGCAGACACTTGATTATTACAACCACCCCTGCCTCTACATCGGGTGAGACTTCATCTACTTCGCAGGTGTTTCCAAAAGGGTTGGTAGTTAGGGTTTTGTTGGTGCATTGTTGTAGCATTGAACCCTCGATCCAAGCCTCGATCTGGCCCTCGATTCGGCCTTCAATACGGAAATCAGAGAACAATGAGTGTAACATCTTCAACCACCTAGGTCAGGCCATGCTACTCTAGAAAACACTTCCATTCTCTGATACCATACTGTAACATACACAACATCCAACTGAGCTATGCCACATAAATTTTTCGAACTACATGCAATTAAAACATATACACACAGAACTCTTGTGGAACTTTATATATAAAACGTAAATAGAAAAATACATTCTGTAAATTTACAGATTCATATTGAAATAACAATAAACATAAACATGCAGCATATATAGGCAATACCATAAATATAAAGACAGTTATAATCCACACATAGGATAAACCCATAAAAATAAACACGTAAATAATAATGCAGCATGTAATTTATCACAAAATTGACACTTATCTTGGTAATAATATCACCAAATGTGTGTAGACCTTCCATGAACCTCCCATCCTTATACCACACTGCTCATCACTCTCAGCAGTGGGTTAACCCCGAGATGGGACTAAAATCCACTTGGATAAGGGGATTCCTAAACAAGATGATGTATCATCGACAATTGGAAAGACTCTATCACAGGTACCAACTCAAACTAACAGCCTACAGTCCCTCATTCCCCACATGCCTTTCCCACCCCAGGAAGTGTGCCCCTTCTCCACTCAACAGTATTTTAGCTACCCCACTTCCTTTCTGGGCTTTAACAATAGGCCAGATAGGAAGTCTCAGAGTCCTATAGTTTCAATTTAGCACCTTCAAAAATAAATTCCCAACAATTCTCTCACCTTGAGAGATTTCTCACGGGCCTAACAACCCACCTCTTCAATATTCCATGGGCTTGATAACTTGCTTCTTCAGTACAACTCCAAAGCTAACTAGGTACACAAATAGGTATGGGTATGGATATAGGTTCAGGTACAATGACAAGAAGGTACGAAGGAAAACTAACTAAGTGAGTGAATGATCCTAGAATGATTGAATGGATGACTTCATGATTGAAAATGAACTAAGTCCAAACTATATGTATGCATGTTCCCAACTTAACACTTGTCATGTTGGGAGCTACTTTGGCCCACTTGTCCCCATCCTTAGAAATTAGGATAAAATAATTTTCCATACTTTATGATTTAAGGAATATTAATATAATATTCCTTTTTGGCTTAATCTCCCTACCTTATCCCTTTTTTCTTAAATTTTAGCCCCCGCTTTCCCTAACTAGTGGAGTTTAGTCCCCCATACAATTTTATCATGGTCGGTCCGCACATAGCAATGTATTTTATATAAATGATGAGACATATACAAACATAAGCTCGTTGGCCTTTAACATATAGGATCTACGACCTAATCATCACATAATCCTTTTGGATTATAATAAACTGGCTCACTAACCTATAAAAAACAACATATACATAAAGGCTCCATGGCCTCCAAATCACATGCACTTAAGTTTGTTGCGCACGGTATCCTGGAATGTGCCCATTTCATCATTTTACTGGTCAATACATGCACGCACTATGCCATGAAAGATGCATACTAAAATGATATAAAACAACTCACCAACTTAAGTACATTATTACATTTACAGTTGGGGCTCAACCTAGGGATATTACAATGAGTTGTGGGTTGGTATATCGACAAGCTCTTCATGGTAAATGTGAAAGATGGGTTTCATACCTGTTTGAAACCTCCAGCTATGGGACTAATTACATTTGATTCAAAAACTATTTTAAGTGCATGAGTTGCTAGAAGATGTTGTTTCTTATTAGTTTTTAATGATTTTCTGTTGTAGGAGAGTGTTGACCCTTTCAGTGGTTGACCTCTTAGTTATATCAAAAACTCTATAAATATTGAGGTCTCTTAGAACCAGACGAATATTGAATTTTCCTCTGTAAATTAGTTCTGGTGTTAATACAAGTGATGCATTGAGATTTTGATGCAGTAACATCGCTCCACCTCAGAAAAGCGCCAACATTCCATCACATCAGTGCACAATCAAGGAGGGGAGAGGTGCCAACCCTCTCATTTTCCCCTCATTTTTAAATTTAAAATGTAAAATTAAATGCAATTAAATGATGCAAGGCTCGAAGAGCCATGTCGATTCCTTTGTGCAGGATGGAGTTAAAGTCTCCTTTAATGGCTAATAGGATGATGGGATCTAGATCCGATTTGGACTAGATGGCCATTGAATGTAATTCAATGTAATTAATGAGAGTTAGGTGAGTTAGAGGGAGAGCTCGAGGATTCCCTCTTTTGTAAAAGATATTTGTATCAAAATTAATTATATCTAGCATGTAGAGGAGATGTGCAAGTAGAGATCTCAATATAGTCGAGGAGAGAGCTGGGACCCTATTGCAGTACGATCTTGTACACATTGTAATCATGCATTCAATTTAATAGAAAGAGCAATTTTTCCTGCATTTGAGTTTCCGAGTGTCCATGTGTTCTATGAATGTTCTATGTGTGTTTATTTATGTTGTATATGTATTATAGGTTTCCATCTACAGAGATACAAAAAATCCTTTGTCTGTGAGTTTGCTGAATCGTTATGGGTTCTTTAGCTTAAGCACAAGGAGTGCACGATAGAGTGTTGGAAACTTTGTGAGACAATGCAAAGAGTGATAATTTGAACTCTTCTTCGAGTGTCAGAGGAGAAACTATGCAGAGGAGGCACATAGAGACAAAATTGTTGAAGATTGTATAGAGCTCTGCCAAGAGGGCATTGAGAAGGTGCAAGTGTGCACAAGTGAACTCTATTTCGAGTTATGAGCTCAACAAGGAGTGCTTGAGTAGAAGTTTCCAAGAGGGTGCATATATCCCTTTGAAGGGCATAGATATCCCTTTCAAGGGTGCAGAAGGGTTGAGTCCCTTAGATATTTGAGAAATAAAAATCTTAGGAGGAATAGTTTCATTATGCACAGAGTCTCTGCAAAGAGTGCAGGAGGTCGAGGACAGTTCAAGTAGTGGATTGTGAGTCAAGTGTAAACAGTGCACATAAGTGGACTTATTCCAAGTCCCAAAGCTCAGGAGGAAAATCAAAAGTGGAGACTCAAAGTAGTTGAGCTCGTAGGAGAAGGTTTAAGGGCCAAAACCTTTGAAAACTCAGACATTTTCCCAATTTTGGGAGAAATTGAAAGCTCATGAGGAGGAGAAACAACAAGCATTAGTTATATTTTGGTGGTAGGGGAACGTTAAGACGAGAGGTAAGAACACGCGCATCTGTTATAGCATGTTCCCCCAAACCCAATGGCATTTTTATTTTTTATTTTTGTTTTATTTTATTTCATGAACAAACCTAGGGACCTAAAGAGTAGATATGTTAAAACCAATCCAAAACTTCCAACCAAAGTTCCTACTAGCCTTTTTGGAGGAAGACATACTACATCTATAAACTTTGTAGAACGATATCAGAAAGTAAAAGTAGGAGACAACTCAAACTAAAAAGATAAAAACAATTTAGAAGAGATAAGAATTGAGGAAACCATAGAAAATAAAGTTGAGACACCAACAATAGTAGACATGAGGTAAAACCACTCGAACCTTCCAAGTTCTCATCATCAAAATTAGCCAACACAACTTTTTCCTTTCTACCACCATCAAAGGATTCAAACTTTACAGATATCATTGACCCTGAACATGTGAATGCCCTCTTTGGAGGTTCAATAAATTTAGTTGTGTCTCAAGTTGAAATAACAACTTCTGAACCAACAGTTTCAACAGGCTCAAGGAAAGTCCCTGAAATACAAATAACAGACAATTTTTCCTATCGGAGAAATATCTCTCCTAAAAAAGAACGTTGGGATGTTTCATTATCTCCAAGATTAAAACCATGAAGGAATTCTCTTTTTGGGAATCAGATCAGTATGGATAAACATGAGGACCATAATCATGTGATACATGATGAAGGAGAAGAAGTAGGAAACCAAACAAAAACCACTTTTGGGTTTCCGATTTTGAATACCATACAAAATGTTAATATGAAGAACTTTCAACTTTCTGCACTACATACCTTTTATGGTAAGAGTAGTGAGGATCCATACACCTTCTTGTTTGTTTTTGATATATTGTTCATAAGTTATAACTACCTACAAGATGCTAAAAAATTAAAACTATTTCCTACCACTATTAAACATTCCGCACTTAGATGGTTCATGGGATTAAGAGAGTATAGTATCAGATCTTGGGAATATATGAAGACCATATTCCTTAGGAAATACCAAGACTATTGAAAATATAAAGATTCTCGTAATGATAGCTTTAAAATTCAAAAATTAGAAGATGAGAGTCTTGAAGATTACATGGAACGGTTTTCCTACATTTCACAAAAATCAAAATATAATGACCTTCTAGACAATGCAATCAGAACCCTTTTTCTTAAAGGAATTTTGGAAGAATATTTGGAAACACTTAATATGATGGCATCAGGAGATGTCTCCTATAAACCATTTGTTGAGATTTGTGAGATGCGTAGAAACTACTTGAGAAGCAGGGTTGAAACTAGAAAGGGTGTTCTAGATCCCTATAGTAGAAAAGCAAAAGGAGTTAGTTTTGGTGGGATTACAAGGATGGAAATAGGAAACTTATTAGAAAACTTTAAAATTGATATTTTAAGTACAATAGGTTCCCAATTGGACACTTTAAATATTAAGAAAACACAAGAGGCACCACCCTTTTCAAGGTACAGATCAACTTCTATATTCCTATATTTGAAGGTCAGATAGTCATAGATGTTGTAGAAAAATGGTTGAATATGCTAGAAGGGTATTTCTTTGTCCATAACTTCTCGAATACAAAAAATATTACTTTTGTGCTCCTCAAAGTCATTCCCCGTGTCAAATATGTTAGAAAAACAGGACCGCGGAGCAATAAAATAAAACAAATGCAGAAACAAAAACACAGAAGACACACAATACAAGAGAGACACAGATTTACGTGGTTCACCCAGTGTGGGCTACGTCCACAAGAGAAATTGCCAGTTCCTTCCTTTATTATTATCCAGCAAATGAAGGGATACAACCTACAGCAAAACCCGCTGTAACTTCCTCTTCTTTCTCTCACAGTCTCCTCTCTCAGAATATTATATTCACCCTCATACATAGCCGCAATACATTTCCCTCATAAAAGAGGGTTGCCTTCTAGGGAAAAAACCCTAACATAATCTCTACCGTTAGATCTGCGACCTTATAATGAACGGTCTAGATTTACAATGAAATTACGATATACTTTTATAAGGCAATTTTTGCTTCGGGGGCTTCGCCCCCAAACCCCCATCGGGGGACGCTGCCCCCAGACCCCCTAGCCGGGGGGATGGACCCCCCGGACCCTGCAGAGGGGGTACCCCCCCTCTGCACTCCCCCGCGTGGAAGAGTGTACATACTTCTGGGGTGTAAATACTTCATGGGTTATAAACATGGCTGAAAGCAAGGACCTATGAATCAGGAAGATAATCAGGCTCCACAACCAACAATCTCCCACTTGGAGACTGATCTCAACAACTCCACCGCTGCTGTATATGCCGGACTCTGAACCTTCTTGGACTTGGAAAATTTCTCATCTTCATCTTCATTCTTGAAGACCAACTGAAACTAAGCAAGAACTCAGTTTCTCCCTGGTTACTCCCTTTGTTAACATGTCTGCAGGATTCTGGCTCGTGTGTATCTTTTCCATCTTCAATTGTCCATCTTCCAAGGCGGATCATATGAAGTGGTACCTCAACTGTATATGCTTAGTCTTTGAATGGAAGGCTGAGTTATTTGCAAGGTGAATGGCACTCTGACTATCACAGTACAACCT
>ML785732.1:483511-510723 GCA_009831015.1 Picea engelmannii
CGAACCCCACAGAGGGGGTACCCCCCCTCTGCACTCTCCCATGTGGAAGAGTGTACATACTTCTGGGGTGTAAATACTTCATGGGGTATAAACACGGCTGAAAGCAAGGACCTATGAATCAGGAAGATAATCAGGCTCCACAACCAACAAAATATTCGTGGGAAACTTTTTGTGAGTAGAAGGATACATACAAACCCTCATTATTTACAGTCGCGGTCACCTGGGAGTCCTTCAGGGATGATATTAAGTAAAAATACTACCCTATTGCAAGTTATGACAACCTGTATACAAAATGGATGACATTGCGGTAGGAAAGCGACCAAGTAGTGCCCGAGTTCACAAATATCTTCCATACCTTGCACACCAAGCTGGGTATCAAAGACTCTGAGTGACATCTAGTGCTCAAGTATCATGACGATATGCATATATACATATAGGATGAAATGGAGTTTCTGGACATCTCATCCTTGGGTGCAACCTACCAATATGCTGTCAAAATCGAGAAAAATCTCAAACAAAAGATGCAACAATTTGGGCCTGGGAACCCCTCACAGCAAAGCCCAGGAAAGGGAGGCCCCAACCAACAGAACAAAGGATAGAGTAAAGACGGGCCACCTCAGGAAAACCGGTCCAAGCCATAATAAAATAAGGACACTAGAAAGACAAAGAAATATACTAGGAAGTGGCATGACTCCCATAAGAGCCCCTGGCATAACACTATTGATTTCCACTCAAAGAAGTCACCGGTGGCTGAGGGGAAATCCTGTGAATCATATACGAGTTTTGACTTTGAGTCAGAACTAGAAAGGGGGAGACATATCATTTTTGTATAACCCAGTGCTACTATTTCTACCACCAAACTCCAAATCGGTGAACCAGACAAGCCAGAGGAAGGTGAGCGCATTTTTCATTCAGAGATGTCAGTTAAGAGTACCCTGCTACACTTCATCATTGATATCAGTAGCTAGAAGAACCTCATCTCAGCGGAGGTTGTCAAGTGACTTGCCCTGCCAACAAAACTTCACCTTCAGCCCTACACCATCGGATGGCTCCACCAAGGAAGAGAAATCCACGTTAGCCAACAATGCCACCTGTCATATGACATCAATGCCTTCAAAGAAGAGGTTTTGTGTGATGTTGTCCCCCTCAAAGTTTGTAATGTTCTTTTGGGCCAACCCTATTTATGCAAACTCCATGATATATATGAGTCTAGGCCTCACAGTGTTATTATTACTTTGAACAAGAAATTGTACAAGATACATGAGGTAGTACCACCTAGTGTTATTTCCTTGATATCTTCCAAGCAATGCATGAAGGTTATCTCTCAGACAGGGAATTTTGTATTCTTTGTGATTCTCTCTCAAAATGAGAGAAATATCATAGCCACATCTAGGGTCTCTACGGTTGGCCTCTCCACATAGAAGAAGCAAGTGGATAAGGTCTTGGAAGCATACTCAGATATCCTCTCCTCACCTACCAGGGTACCTCTCCATTGTCAGTTCAAGAACCCCATCGATATGACCCCCAACACACAGCTTCCCAATGAGCCAATATACCATCGCTCTATGTTATAGAATGAGGAGATCGAGTGGCAAATCGAAGAAATTCTCCACAAGGGGAACATTCTTCCCAGCTAATCACCTTGTGGGAGCCCAATCATGATGGTATAAAATAAAGATGGAACCTCGTGACTCTGCATTGATTACTGGGACCTAAATAAAATCACAGTCATAAACTAGTACTCGATTCCCTGAATTGACGACCTCCTTGATCAACTCATGGGGGAAAAATAATTTAGTAAGATTGATCTGAAGTCTGGATACCACCAAGTCCTGATAGAATAGACATATATATGGAAGACCACCTTCAAGTAAAAGTAAGGTCTTTTTGAATGGTTGGTCATGCCCTTTGGATTGACAAATGCTCCAACCACTTTCATGAGGATGATGGACAATATCCTTCAACCATTCACAAATAATTTTGTAGTGGTGTATCTGAATGAAATTCTCATTTATAGTAAGGCTTGGGAAGAAAACTTGTAGCATATTCAATAGGTTCTACACACCATGCGGCAACACAAGCTATACACCAACTTGGAAAAATGCTCCTTCAACATGGACAAGGTCCATTACCTGGGCTACATTGTTGATCATCATGGTGTAAATGTGGATCTAGCCAAGATCCAAGGTTCATGTCGGGATTCTCCCATATTACATGGGCCCTCAGCCAAGTAACAAGGGGTGGTGGTAAGGAGAAATTTGTGTGGGGCCAGTCCCAACAACAAGCGTTCAATGATTTGAATCAATACTTGTGCTTAGCCCCAATACTTTCACTACCAGACCTGTAGTAGCCCTTCGATATCGATATAGATGCTTCAGACTATGTTGTGGGCATCGTTCTCTCTCAACATGGACATCCTATGGCCTATCATAGTGAGACACTATCATATGTTGTTCATAAGTACCCTATTTATGGAAAAGAAATGTATTCCATTATGCAAGGCTATCGCCAATGGAGACATTACATTCTTCAGAAGGAGACAATCATCCACACTGATCATAAGACACTAGATTTCATGCAGACAGAAGGTAAATTGCAGAATGACCGCCATCAGAAGTGGTCCACATACTTGAAACAATTCCACCTCAACATCAAGTATAAAACAAAAATCACCAACCCTGTCGATGCTTTCCTTAACATACCTCCAGTCATGAAACTCACCACTATGATAGAATATTGTGGCCATGAGACCTCTGGATGGACCCAACTTTATGATACATACCCATACTTCACCACCACCTACTTCGTTGTGCCATCTAGTCCATATATGCATTCCATCAAGTGAGCGAGTGAAGATCACCTAGGAAACCCATTGTAGTCAGGTGGAAGGACACTTTGACATTGAAAAAATAGTGGAAATACTGCAGAAACAGTTCTACTGGTGAAAACTTCGACAAGATTTCAACAAGTATATCAGGTCATGCACTGCTTGTGCTATTGCCAAACCAATGACTAATAAATAGGGCCTATACACCCCTCTTCCTACTCCTGATAGGCCATGGGAATCCATATCCATGGACTACATGTCAGGCCTCCCATCTACCAAGAGGGAAAATGACTGTGTTTTTGTGGTTGTTGATCGGTTTCTAAGATGGTGATTCTAGCCGCCTGGAAGAAGAGAATCACAACACAGGCCACTTCCAAGCTCTTCTTTGAATGAGTTTGGGTACACTTTGGAATCCCACAAACCATTGTCTCAGATTGGGACAATCGATTTATCAACACATTCTAGTCGAGCCTCTGGTCACTACTGAACACCAAGCTCAACAAATCCATGCCCTTCCACCCCCGGATAGATGGCCAAACCGAGGTCATAAATTGAATGATCGTGCATAACCTGCACATGTATAATTATAAGAACCCTCACACATGGGATGAGAGTATTCTCTTTGTCCAACATAGCTACAACCAATCCTTGCATATATCAACTGGCCAAAGCCCCTTTCAAGTGGGGTTGGTATTCCAACCATTGGGTCCCATAGATGTTTCACTACCCCTTGCGGTCACTTTGATCGACTCATATCCTGCTCCAACTAAAGCTAAAAAAGCCACTCGTTTCATTGAGAAGATCCATCACAACCGTCAATAGGTTCAGGATATCCTACATAAGTCCAATGACAAGTAAAATCAATTCCATGATCAACACCAGGTGCCACATAAGTTTCAGGTGTGAGAAAAAATTTGTTTCCATTTGCAGAAATAACACCTTACTGGACCTCGTCAGAATATTTTCCCACTCTGTTATGGGTTGTACACCATCACCAAGGTTGCGGGTGATAATTATTTTGAGCTCAACGTTCCTCCTTTGCTTGGCATGTGCCCAGTGTTCAATGTGGATCTCCTTCGACCTTATTTCCCACCATTATTGGACACCTCAGAGATAGAAGAACAACTGACACTAATAGAGCTCAACCCTAACTACATACAATAGGCATCTAGTGATCATATTGTGGAAAAATAGGTCAAGGGAAATCTCTAGCAAAGGATCCAACTTTATCGAGTTTTCAAAGCAAGGAGACTCCTGCACCAAGGCATGTGGCTCACCCGAGGCCAAATTCAACATAAATTTTCTCATCCAATGGGGAACTCAACGCAATGGAGACCATTTCCTCCTAAGGGGGGAGGATTGATATAGATGGATGTTGGTTGTTACACATTATTTTTTTCATCCCTATGACCGTTAATGATGTAAACCTATATGTTGCCTTCAGAGGGGTTAGTGGCCTAAGTTCCTAAAGAAAGAAAGGAGAAGAACTTTTCCCGAGAAAATAAGTTCCATATCCCTTTGTAAAAACCTTATTAAAGATTATTTTCACATGCTGCGCTATGGCTAGGGTGTGAGAATGCCTGATTCTCAAAGGTTGCACCATAGCTGGGTTGGGAGAGGTTCGCAGGTTGCTCTATAGGTAGGGTGCAAGAATGCTCATACGTGGGAAAAATGAGCATCTTCTCGATGCTTCTAGAAGGAGAAACTTCCATGGTGAGGTGGCATCTGAATGGTTTGGATCTTACTTGCTTTCATAATTTAGTGGGATCATCCTAACCTCCTCACCTTATCCTCTTCAGCTTACAAAAGGAGAGGAGCTCTCATGGAGAGAGTTAGTTGTTTTTGGCTTGGGATTGTTAGCTTGGTTAGAGTGGCTTTGAGATTTGCTTTGTCAAGATAGATTGTGAGTAGCTATCGTATCCATGGTCTCAGAATCCTTGGAGGAAGAAGTGTGTGGGGAGCCAAGAAAAGTTGGAAGGGACCTTACGACATCAAGGCCACAGTTGTAATCTCTCTTTCACATTTAATATGATAAAATAATATGATTCTTTCCTATAAAGCTTGTTGTGTTTTATTGTATGATTCCTTGATCACATACATAGGTTTATGTTGAGTATATGCTATTACTATCACTTTGGTTGGTTGCATTATTTTGCAGGAACATCATTGTATGAGTATTGGAACGGAGCTGATATGGCAATAGCGAGAGGAAGCGACATTTAAATGGTATGTCACCTATCCCTCTTTAGTTAGTAAATTCAATATTTAAAACTTAAGGAAAGCACCATGTTCTAGTGTGTTTTGTTCTAGATCCAGGTGGATCTAGGGAGATCATTTAGTGTCCACGCCTACAAATTTATCTGATAACAAAATTGGCAACTCCACTGGGGAACAGATTGTTTCCTAGTTAGTCTAGTTTCCCTTGCTTTGATTGCTTGATTTCTGGTCTTTGAGTCTGTGGGACATCCATCTAGACTCTCTTGATCTGAAAGTTCACTTAGACTCTTTTTCCCTTTTACAAATATCTTTTGATTACAGACATTCTCGCACTTCACCTATATACATCCTGCGAAAACCCTTGATTTTCGCACCCTATTGTTCAGTCCAATGCGACCTTCTCGCACCCTACCTGTGTCTAGACTGTAAAAATGCCTAATTTTTGCACTGCACCTCACTACTAGGCTGTGATCTTATTTGTAATTTTTTTTGGATTGGGTTTTGTTATCTTTTGATGCCCATTTTTGCTTTGATCAGCTGGATTGAACTTTTGGAGCCTATATTGATCTGTTTACAGTCTGCTTGACATTATTTGAGTTGGTTTTACCCATATTTGCTTTGTTTGGTTTTGAAGGATTAGTCTCTTGCTTTGAGTGTATTTCAATTCCAAAGCCTGTGTTTTCTTTATAATTGTTTAGGGAAAGATCAAATTTCTTCTGAACAGTTCGCTTTAAAAGAAAAATTTTAGTTTGGGTTACTTTGTTTTAAGAAAGTTCATTATTTCTTTTAGTGAATTTTTTGAAACAAAAAGATTTAATTTCTTTATTTATATTCGATTGGGGGCATCCTTGCATTTGAAGTAGTCGAATTGCATGATTCTTGGCATTGACTAAATCGTGCATTGGTGTACAGCCGTTTTGCTCATTTCTTGAGAATATTGATATTGATGAGTTTTAAGATTTTGGGACATTGTGCTTCTAGGAATGATAAATGTTTTCTCCTTCTCATAGCACAACTTTCATCGAAATGAAAAGATTGCATCTTCATCTCTTTGCATAAATTTTGATTTAGTCAAAACACCATATTGTCCACGCCATTTTCCTTTTGAGTAACGACAACCTTAAAAATAAAGCGCTTATAAAAATTGATTAGACATTTTTATATTTTCTGGTAGGAAACCTATATTAGATTAGTTGTAGGGCTTTGAAATAGGTGTGAAAGATAACTTTCCAAAGCTACAAACAAACATAGTATCTTGTGATAGGGAGAGTTAAATCCACTTACTTCATTTTGTCCTAGGAAGCCCTTCTCACACAAGGGTCAATCATGAGGTCACATTAAGACTGACAGAGTTACTCACCTTGCTTTGTTAGTCTTGGTGTAGAGATTGTGTGTATTATGGGGGTCACTTGAGAGATATACCCACAATGATGAGTGGAAGCCTTTCAGGTTGATTTTGGGCTAGATACCTTGTCTTTGCACATGGATTGGACTATCGATTTTTTCCCTAGGCATCATTGTAGTAATTGGTAACCTTAGTGGCCTATGTCTTTAGGGTCTTTACATGAGGTGACTGTGGAGGGGCAAGTCTTCACGGTACCTGGAATCAACATTGGGCAAATTCACTCGAGCTCCTTGGAGGGTATACCCACTATTATGTGTGGGAGCTTGCACCAGGGTGTAAGTCCGTTAAGCAGGTTGTCAACGTAACTTTTCCACCCGCTCTATCTCATCCCCTTCTTACTTTGTTACCATAACATTGGATTTCATCACCAACTAGTGAGTTCATTGTGAGAAGGTTTTGTTTTCTTGCTTGCTTACTAGAATTTTAGCGTGTGTTGTTTGTTTTCCCTAGCGAAATCTAGATTGGATTTTTTTTTTTGGGCGTCAGTCCTCGAAATGACCAATGAAGGAACCTCTATTCCAGGGGAACCTTTTGTTTTTCCTTCTTATGGAAACATTGGTCCTCCTCACAGTGCTACTTTGAGCCTTCCAGGTCTCATGATTGGATTGTCGGTGTGGTTTTTTTCCATTTAGGTAATCCCGAATGCAGTAAGTTCTTCGGTCCTAAGCACTTCCCCCCAAGAACATCAACCTCATGTTGATCCTTCACCTTCTTCACCAGTAAGGTCTTCTTCACCTTATTCAGTTGCAAGGTCACCTTCCGTTTCATCTCCTTCGTCGAGCAAAAGTTTTGAAGATAGTAACTCAGTGAATAAGAAGAAGAAGAAAAGAAAGAATAAGAAGAAGAAAATTAAGCAAGGATCCAAACTTCCAACCATTGTCAAACATGTTGGAAAAAAACCAGTTAATGTTACTCATGCTGGGAGTGTTGATGATGTCAATATCACCCAAACAACTCATAAGCCCAAGTACCCTTGCAGGCTTTGTAAGGGTAGCCATCTTCTTAAGGATTACCCTGGTCTATCCAAGGTTATAGAAGCTTGGTCTACACACCCTCACCAACTCGTGTCATCAGCCTCTGAACAACATGTTGATGACCTCCCGTTAACTAGTCAAGATACCATTGAGAAGAAGAAAAGTAGAGTCAAGTTCCCATGCATGTTATGCAAAGGGAGTCATCTAACTCATATTTTCCCTCATATGGATGAAGCCTCAAAATTCCTTGAAGACATGACTATTTCACAGCCTCAAGTTCCAGCTGATTATCACAAGCTTTCTCTCAACCCACCTGCAGTTGATGGAACGATCAATCTGGTTCCCCCGTTGGTCGGTCTGGTCTATCAAGTGGTCAATCTGGTCATGCCCTTAATTGAACTAGTTGACAAAGTGGTCCATCCAATCCCATCCTCGGTCGATCCCACTCTCTCTTTAGAGAGTGTTAACAAAGTGGTTGATCTGATCTCTCCATTAGTCGATCCTACTCTCCCACTAGAGAGTAAACCCGATACTGCCCATGTTTTTCTCGTTGATACAGAATCTACCATGCTAGGGGATATTCCTCCTTCTCCCGTGGAACCCCCTCCAAGTTATGATGCCATCGATTTTGATTGGGGTGTGCTAACTTGACCTCGTCTTCCCTCTCACATTCCTTTCTAGATTACAGTATAGTTTTGTGATCGAGACATTCCTTAGACACTAATATATGAAGGTGCATCCATTAGTATTTTGTCCTCTTTTGCTTGGCAAGCTTTGGGTTATCCTCCAATTGCACCAGTTACATAGAATCTGTTAGCTTTTAACAGAAGAACCAATCAACCTTTAGGGACCCTTCCTTAGTTTCCTGTAACTTTGGGAGGAAAAAATATATTCATTGTTGTTATGGTAGTCCAAGACCCCTTGGATTTTTCTTTACTCCTTGGGAAATATTATGTCTATGCCATGAAAGCTATTTTGTCTACTCTTTTTCATGTGATATATTTCCCTCCCTAAATGGTTCTTATATGCAGATGGTATCGCCCCCGCCACAAGTCAATTATGTGGCATTGTCGCCCATGGATTCAACTTTTGATGACTTAGATCCAGTAGTTGACATGGTGATCTCTTAGATAGGGTTGTTAGAGCCTGATCTCTTTAATCTTATCACATCCCTCAACATGTTGTCCTTCCAGAGTGTGTTTCTTCCTTCCAATGAAGACCTCTTGGAAGCCATGACTGATTTTTGTCCCTTGACATGGTGTCATTCTGGAGCATTGTCCTCCTGGAATCCATGATCAAGAAGAGAGACTTTGAGGATAGTTTTTGTGTCTCTGAGGCAACCTCATTAAAAAATGAAACAAAGTTCTTAGAGCATAGTTCTTGTTTTTATGTCAAGTTCGTTAAAAAATGAAATAGTTTTCCCCCTCTTTATTCGAGTCAAGTCCCTCGTCTAGTATTTGAAGCTTCATTTCATTCGCCTTTACAGTTGGATGAAATGGAGCTTGGGGGGAATTTTCTTTTAGCCTCTGGACTTCATGTTGAATTTAGAGTCTCTAGCTTCTTAAGCTGTGGGCTAAGTACCAACCATCCCTGTGTTATGCGTTGGGAAGTCCAAGCATAGTTTTCTATGGTTCAATCTTGTGTAAAAATGAAACCACTTACCTCAAGCATAGTTTCCTCTTGTTCAAACTTGCGTAAAAATGAAACCAGGTCCATGCATAGTTTTGTTTTGTTTTAAAGCTTGTGTAAAAATGAAAACAATCCCAAGCTTAGTCTTTGCTCTTTCTCATGCTCGTAAATACATGAGAATAAGTTACCGAGCTTAGTCTTTGTTCTTTCTCATGCTCGTAAATCAATGAGAATGTAACCAAGTATAATTTTATCACTTTTTTGGACTCGTAAAGGTTATATGAAAAGGAACCCCCTGGAGTTCCCTTTAACCTCTTTTCAAAATCTCTAAACATGAAAAGTTTCCCAAACGATCTTGTTCTTTTCACGCTCGTAAAAGTATTTGAAGAAAACGTTTGGTGGGAGATATTTTGTCACTTTTTTGGTCCTATAAAACTACTTTATGAAAAAGAAATTGGGAGAGTTCTCTTTAAGTGTTTTTCAGACTCTCAAAACATGAAAAACCTCCGAGTTTTCTATCTTTGGACTCGTTAAACAAACATCGAAAGGCCCTTATGGGACCGAACCACTCCTTCCTAGGGTTCGTTAAACATACTCTGAGGGACTCATTTGAAGGATGAGATTAAATTAACAAGCATATGTTATCCTCCTCAAGATTACGTAAAAATAAAGAGGTACTTGCCAAAAATGGTGGGGGAAAAATTGGGAAAGAAATGTGTCTAAACCTGTATTCCATGGAAGAGTCACTTTTGAACATGCCACCCTTTCACTTGCCTTCTATCGAGGTTGGAAAATCCACTCATCTCTTGATAATACTCCTTATAAGATTACAAATTGGTCTATGATCCCTGTTGTTGAGTCAGTGTTTCCAAGACAGTTGTCGTGTCGTCAATATGTTCAAAAAATAAGTTCAACCCAGAAATCCTTCTATTGCATCGGCCATTTCTGCAGTCCTTAAGCCTTTTATTGCATCAACCATCCCTGAGTCAGTCCTGAATCACTTGTTACTCTGATCTACATCAA
This sequence comes from Picea engelmannii, assembly GCA_009831015.1. Taxonomy (NCBI): domain Eukaryota; kingdom Viridiplantae; phylum Streptophyta; class Pinopsida; order Pinales; family Pinaceae; genus Picea; species Picea engelmannii. Next base: position 493,587 of record ML785732.1, read on the forward strand.
ATCTTGTTACTTGTTTCGTGTCATTGATGTGGGATACATTAAGGCCCTCCTGTGATGAGTCTTTTCCTATCGACTTCAACTCATTATCCACGAATTAGACTTAGAAACTAATTGGCACCTTGGAACTTGCATGCCTCAATGGAATTTTTCCTCGCTTTAGACAATGGGTTTTCATTATTGACCCCTGATTGGGAGATTTTGTTGAGTGTTCGACCTCAAATCATTGATTCACATTCGTTGGATTGTACCAGAGTACCTTGAAAGTCATTGACATTAATGGTGATTTCCCTTGTGCTTGTTAACGGTATAAACTAATCACCGGTAATCAAGTGGTTTCTACCATGTTCAACTTCGACACATGTATTCGCATGGTTAGATTCGTACTATAGAGTGGTGGAGATGAAGACCCTGGATCTTTTCTGACAGATTCAAGTTGCGTTGGAGTAAATTTAGTTTGTACTATTGCATATATCCACATTGTATGTCTCATGGCTATGTTCAAATTTGAGTCTTTAACGCATAGATCCACAATGTATTTTTGGTGGCTATGTTTAGATTTGAGTCATATCGGCATGGATCCACAGTGTATGTTTGGTGGCCATGACCTGTCTTACTTGACATGGATCTTCGCATGTAGAAATGTATGCCCTGAGTCATTTGTATTTTGAGTATGGAAATGCTTACCTCAATGATGATGTATTATTGTACTGTATTTCCTTGATTGTTGGCAGGTTTTCGACCGACTGTTCCTTGTTCCCTACACACACTCGACAAAGTATTTCATCTATTGCTCTATTCTAACTTCATACTTTGGGGGGCTCTCTATTACACATTATTTTCATCATCCCTATGACTGTTATTGATGTAAACCTATATGTTTCTTTCAGAAGGGTTAATGGCCTAAGTTCCTGAAGAAAGAAGGGAGAAGAACTTTTCCTGAGAAAAGAAGTTGCATCTCTCTTTGTAAAAACCCTATTAAAGATGATTTTTGCATGATGCACTATGGCTAGGGTACGAGAATCCCAGATTCTCGTAGGCTGAACCATAGCTGGGTTGCAAGAGGTTTTCAGATTTCTCTATAGGTAGGGTGCAAGAATGCTCATACATGGGAAAAATGAGCATCTTCTCGATGCTTCTAGAAGGAGAAGATTCCATGGTGAGGTGGCATCCAAATGGTTTGGATCTTACTCACTTTTGTGATTTAGTGGGATGATCCTAACCTCCTCACCTTATCCTCTTCAGCTTATAAAAGGATAGGAGCTCTCATGGAGAGAGTTAGTTGTTTTTGGCTTGGGATTGTTAGCTTGGTTAGAGTGGATTTGAGATTTGCTTTGTCAAGATAGATTGTGAGTAGCTATCAGATCCATGGTTTCAGAATCCTTGGAGGAAGAAGTGTGTGGGGAGAGAAGAATAGATGGAAGGGACCTTATGACATCAAGGCCATGGTTGTAATCTCTCTTTCACATTTAATATGATACAATAATATGATTCTTTCCTATAAAGCTTGTTGTGTTTTATTGTATGATTCCTTGATCACATACATAGGTTTATATTGAGTTTATGTTATTACTATCACTTTGGTTGGTCACGTTCTTTTGGAGGATCATCATTGTATGAGTTTTGGAATGAAGCTAAGATGGCGATAGCGAGAGGAAGTGGTGTTTAAATGGTATGTCACCTATCCCTCTTTAGTTAGTAAATTCAATATTTAAAACTTAAGGAAAGAACCATGTTCTGGTGTGTTTTGTTCTAGATCCTGGTGGATCTAGGGAGATCAGTTAGTGTCCACACCTACCAATTTATCTGATAACATCGGTGGCCTCCCACCTATTCCAACTGGCTCACTTTGGCAGTTTTCCGGTTCGATAGTTTTTTCCTAGTTTTCAGGTCCCTGACTTCTGGGGTCATTTTGAGGCCCTAAACAACGTTTTTAGGGCTCACCACAACCCACATGAATTTTGGTGATTCATCTCCTAGGGTTAGGTTTTTGTATGTCTATGGATTTTGACATTCCTATTTATTGTAAAAAGGCCTTGAGAGCATCATTGTAATCATCTTTTGGAATGAGCGTAACCATCACATCTCTTCTCAGAGATAAGACACCACCATCCTATCAAGATTCTTTTCCGCTGCATTTTACAGTTTCAACTTATTTCCTTATTGAATAGAAACTCGTTTTACTGTATATATGTTATTTTGTGTTAAGAATCTTTTGATAATAATCTGTATTCATTTTGTTCTACTCATAAAATGTGGATCACAGAGGGACTTGCAAAAACTCAGGTGTGGGAGAAATGATGACTATGTGTTTTGACCATTTTTTTCCTTTCTCCAAGTATCTTTTTTCATGTGGAAATAATATAGTTCATACCTCTATTATCCCTTTTTGAAGGTATTATCAGGTTTCTTCCATCAATTTTCTATGAATCAACATAAGGTATGTGTAATGTTCATTTCGATAATTTTATGATGATTTTATCCTTAATTGAATGTGTGTGATCCATTAACACTTGTATTTTGATCGAAATATGTCAAAACCAAAATCCATCCCTCGATCTGGCTCGTGATCCAGCCCTCGATCCAACCCTTGATCTGACCCTCAATCTGACCCTTGATCTGGCCCTCAATACAGAACTCAGAGTGCAATGAGTTTTGGGTTAGTATATCTACAGGTTGTTCCTAAAAAATGTGAAACGTGGATTTCATACCTATTAGAAACCTCCATCTATGGGACTCATTAAATTTGATTCAAACAATTACGTTCAACCTCTATTTTAAGCACATGAGTTTCTAGAAGATGTTGTATGTTATTATTTTTAATGATTTTTTGTTGTAGGAGAGTGTCGACCCTTTCAATGGTCAACCTCTCAGTTATATAAAAACTCTATAAATACTGAGGTCTCTCAGAATGAGACGAACGATTATAATATATATACTATCTTGAATTTTCCTCTATAAATCAGTTTCGTTGTTAATACAAGTGATGCACTGAGATTGTGACTATCTATTGAGTTGGAGTAGTACCACGACTATATGGGGGGCCCACCAGTGGTATGTGTATTTTTTTTACTTATTGTATATTCATATTTACACATCTAAATATCTTGTGCAAGTTGCTTATTTAAGTTGTGTTTCCTTATCTAATTTATAGGTTACTTGTATTTTTCCATATCTGGACATCTAACTATGTATTCCATGATATATAACTCTTTTATGCAAGATATCTACTTAGTTTGTGTTTCATTGACATGTATACGCTCATCATAATCTAACTGTTCATATATATGCATATCTCTCTTTTTCTCATTTACATAAGTTGTCCACCCATATTCATGATTTTACCCATTAGTGAATAATTATATCATAAGGTTATTATTACAATATCGGAAAAAAACATATTTGTTCAAATAAGAATCATTTCACTCAACATATTTATGTATTTTTCTTTGTAAACATGTTTAATCAACATATTCACCTTGAAGAAGAATTAAAAATCATATGGAATTGATGGTTATAATTTTTTCCAATCACAATCCAAACTAAATGATTTTACAAAACTCAACTTAAACATTATATATATGGAAATTTTGAATTCTAATGAGTGATACATATCAAACTTAGTTTAAAAACAGAGAAATCATTAGTGTACTCATAATACATTTTATAAATCAAACAACAACAACATCAACATCATTTGAAAAACACAATATACATGTGTGTTATACTATTTATAGTGCACCAATGCGATTGAAAGAGAACTAATGTGCTTGTTACATAAGAATGCACCGACAAACAATTTAATTGACAAAGTATGTATGCAAAGATCCACAAATAAAGTTTTGTGAAGATTGTGCTTTGCGGAGGAAATCACTCTTTATTGCGTCCCATAATTTAGCATATGAACTTGATCCTCCACCACTCCTTTAATGCTCTATCTTGCATCTCCTCCTCCATGGATTGTTCAAATTTCTCCAAGATACCATATTCATCATTCCTATAGCCATAGTATGAAATAATTTCAATTCATTTGTAAATCACATATGCACACCTCCTCTTCTTTACCTCGAGGGACTTATCAAATATCTCTTTTAAATCAGGGAGGAATTTTGTAGCCCCGAAGTATATCTAACCAAGTCCCTTTCTAGTGTAACTGGGAACATCAACTGTGTTCCCTTGTGTTGATCTACATTCATTGATCAATGTTAGTACATACATTTCTATTCTTATCATTTTTCCCTTTCTTCCTTTATTCTTTGTATATTATTTACTTAGTCATTTTTCTCTATGAAATGTAGGTTGCAGATCAAGCTACCATCAAATTATTATGTCCAAAGACCCAAAAACCCATGTATTTTTACTTAGTCACTTTTTATTTTATTTTAAACCAAACACTTAGTCATTTGTATGCATTGTGGGAGATGAACCCATTCGTGTCCTACAAATCCTCATGTCCCATAACCCATAGTTGCACAACACTCAAAATGAATTTTCTACCTCTACGTCCTCCAAATTACGCTATTTAACTTTTCTACACTTAGACACTTCTTCGAATGTGGATGCGGGGAAACTTTCCCCTCTGCTTTATGTTTCCCTTATGTCCATGTCCCACAATGTGCAATCCTTCATTCTCCAAAATGACCCATCAACTTCTGTGACCCGTATAATGACATTTTCTCATACTTAGTCTATTTTTCATTATGGATGTGAGAGTCCTCCATTCTTACATTTTTATGTCTTGTGTATCACATCATGCAATCCCATGTTCACCATATTACACCTTCCATGTCTCACTTTGCACCTCCATACTTAATCATTTTTAATATTCCCCAATATCTTATTACCATTCTCGATGGCATTTATTTCCCCTCCACCACATCAGTCACCACTTGTGCGAACCTAATACCATTATAAAAGTGGTGAATATTTCGTAAATCTTTGTAATAAATTATAAGCATTACCATGAAAGATGCAAAATTTGAAATAAGAGCTATGGTGGTTAATAATCAACGAAATACATTGTAAATTTAATAAAGGATTCAGATACCATGTTGTAAAAAGGTTATATCGATAGTAGCACAACCTATTCATAAGAAGAGAAAGAATTCTAAATATATTTCAAGTAGAATAAAGGACTTTTATTGTGGAGATACACTTAAAACTATCATACATGAACATCACGATTTCCAGTGGTCACAAGCTTAAAGGTGGTACAAGACTCCCCCTCCTACTAAGAAAGAAACAAATCAAGTTTGGAGATTAGGCATAGAATGAGTTGTCTATGTGCCTGAGGTGATGGACTTCAAAGAATTAGTTATCTAGTGCATAGACAAATATGATATAGCAAGAAGAAGATTTCAAGTACAAGGGAATCCCCCAATCTCTTTGACTCCCTCAATTTTCACAAGAATGTTGTGACTCCCAAAACACACCATGCAGTTAAATAATAAGGAAGAATATGAATTTATTAAAGAAAACATAGCATGAGTAGAGCTCCTCAATAGCTACCTCACCAACTCAAGAGATTATAGTGATTGTGCTAAGATTGAGGTAAGTTCTTCGAAATATTCTTATAGAGAATTTTCCTAGTTTTTTCGTGTATAGTCGAACTAGAGTGCACAACCTCCATGCCAAAGTATATTGTTTATATTATTCACTTTTTTGTTTACAAATACACTCTTATTGATAGGGGTTAAATTATTTTAAATGAAATTTCATTTCAACTCGGTGATTTCAGAAAAACCCAAAATTTCTATATGACTTCTTATTTGGTATATGACATATCCTATTGTCACATCTTCGAAGACTTACTTTGGGAAAGGGGTGTTGATTTCAAGGTAGAACTAGTCTTTGTCTAGTATCTGACATTTTGGAGACATAAATATCAATACAAATTCTACCCGGTAAACAATAGTTTTATTTCTAAATTCAAAAAATTTATCTTTGCTCATACTACCTCAATATTGTCACTAAAAGATTCCTCCTTTCTCAGAGAGAAAGGAATTTTTGATACTACAGATAATTTCAGTGTTCGAATATTATTTGGTTTCCAAGGGAAACCCTTGTTTCTCCCATTTTATGTATATGATAGACACTTTTTCATCGAAGAGTGAAGACAATACAAGTATTGGGAACACTTATTTAATGAAAAAAGGAAGAAGAAGTTCATTTCATTTCGATGGAGAGTTGGAGAAATTGTTGTCAAGCATATTTCTTAGTTGGATGAATTTGCAATTCAATTTGGCCAAATTGGTTTAAAAGAAGCAAAATCCATTGAGGGTTTTTACCCTAAGGACCTATTTTCTGCACACATGTCCCTGGTGGGATATTATTCTTATTTATGTAAGTCTAAATAGTTCAAGGAAGGAGGAGGAGACAATGAAAATATCCCAGAGACCTCAATTGATGAATCCATGAATGATGTTGAAGATCTAGCTAGCACTAATGAGTGCTACAGATAAAAAGGAAGAGAATCAACAAGAAAAAACCCTAATTCAAATAGTTTTTCACAGAAAAGTACTCATGCTAAAATAAAACCTAGAAGTAATAGTTTATAACCAAGAAAAACTCTTGTTGGAAATTCAGATGATGACGGTGACAAATACCCTATAAATATTTTTTTCTTTAAATCCCATGTTGTACATACTTCTACTAAAATAAAGATACAGACTCAAAATAATGGATTAGAGATACATGAAATTGAGTAGAGTCCCTATGCTATGGATGCAAATGAATTCATACAAGAACCCAACTAGTCATTAAAAATATTGTTGGAAACATGGGGAATTGTTGATGTTGTTCTTACCCAAGAACCAAAGATATTTGAAGAAGAATATGTCACACTTCACCACATAACCTACCATAAAAATTCCAAGAAATTGTTAATAGAGAAGGTTAACATGAAAATAAGAAAGTCTATGGAAAATGGAAATCAAAAATTGATTTTCATGGATTTTCACCCTAAAAAATTGTACAATTTAACGAGGCAACTGCGAAGCATTAAAAGAATCATTTTTTTACATTGAGAAAGAAAATTTAATTTTAAAATAAATAATAAAGGAAATAGAGAAACCTTTAATTCTTAAACCATTGTTTGTTAAGCCTCTAACTACACTTCAACCAACACTTACCCTTGAGGATGTTCCAAAAAGAAAAAGAAAAACAAATTGAAAGGTTCCTCTAGTCTACCATTGGCTATGAGAAACTATGTTGGAGATGGGATTCAGAAAATAATAGAACTATTTCATGAAATATGGGAGCTTACACAAAATTCAAATTGTTTTTAAACAAGGGTCACACATTTTAAAGAATATATCCAAAATGATCTAGAGAATGATGAAGATTTTTACAAGGAGGTCGTGGGAATGTTTTTGGAAAAAGTTTCAAGTTGAAGCAACACCCACAGAAGAGAAAAAACATTCCATCTAATATTTGAATGATGCAGATCAATGCTTGCTGGAAAAGGATTAAATGTTTAAGATTCATGTTGTATGAATTAGATAATGTTAAAATCAAGAGAGGTGACATGTTCCTAAAACTTGTTGATCTTACAAAGGAATTGGAAGGCCCTAGTTTATTAATGGGTACTATTCTTAAGTCTAAAGAGAAACTATTGGATTGAATTGAAGTATTGAAATTTGCATGGTAAATTGAGTTTGGTGATTCAGTGGAACTCTCTGTAGATGAGGTAGAGAGGTGGATTGTCTGATACAAAAATAAAAATGATGATATCAAGGACACATTGCACCAACTAAGTATTGATTGAAGAGAAATGGATGATGAAATATTTGAAATAAACACCAAGAACGAAATAACGGTTGCTCCGATGAGGGAGTACATAGAAGAATGGTTAATGAAATAACTGGTCAAGATCACTGAGAAAGATCAACATGAAGTAGTTACAACGGTTATGACACCTCTAGCACAACAAAAACCATCTACAAAGGAAGCCTCAGCAGAAAAGTAAAGGCTTCGAATATTTCCATCACAACAAATCAAGTAGTAACCTTATTCTTTCCCTTGCGATTTTTTTTATTTAGTCATTTTTCATTTTTCTTTTTTTCCCAACAACCTATGAAACCCAAGGTTGACCCTTGATTGTTTTTCTCTTTTATTCCAAGTCTCTCTTTAAGTTTATGGTCTATGGGAGCCCCATCCTAGTCCTCTTTGAAGGAAAAATGTAGTTAGTTTTATTTGTAACCCAAGACATTACTTCCATTTTATTTAAATATGTCCATTATCTTTTTATGTTCCTAGAGAACTAGTTTGGAGCATAACATTATTGATTTCTCAAGACTTTGAATTTAACCATGATATTTTATATGTGTTTCTATCAAAATATTTTTTGGGTTTAATGGAATTATCAATTAGAGTTCTTTGTTATATGTGCTCCATACTTTCATTTATCTTTTGTTGTATATTGTGTTCTACTTTGATGAATGTTGTAATGGAAATGTTGTCCTATTTTGATGCATACTATTTTGGTTTATAAATCTTGTAACATACTACATATATCTACTTTCAACAAGATACCTGGTCCTTTCTCATGTATCCTTTGCATGTGAATATTTATTTACATGATAAGCCTATTCATTTATTAAATACCATAAGACGATATTTTTTATCAACATTTTTTATGACCATACTGGGGAACTAAAAAAAAAAATTGGTTTTGTAGAGTAGAAATTTTAATGACTCTACGTGAACCTAACCAACCCCATATACAAATTTGATTAAGAGATCAAAAAATTATCTTGCACTAGTTGTATGACCTAGTAATCACAACAACAAGGAGTCATGTTGAACTCCAAAGACATTTGGAAGTTCTTTCCCAAGAGGAAGAAAGAGAAATAGCCTTGAGATAAGGAAGACAGTTGCATATCTAAGAAAAGATGGAACCATATAAAAGTGCATTAAATAGAACTAAAAGTAAGAAGCATGTGACTCATGAAGTTTTCCAAACTTAAATATATCAAACAAGTGATATATTAAACATGGTTGACCAAGAAGAACAAATAAATGAATTTCCTAATGAAGAAAGAGAAAGAAATGACAAGCAAAGAAAATAGGAAATGCATAAATTCCTAATATATTCACAAATGAATGATTTGAATGAGGTAATCTGGAAGGAAATAGATATGGAAGAATATATTTTAGAGACTAATGTTCATCCTAAGATTATTCTAGGAAAAGTACAAAGACAAATGACTAGTATGTAAATATCACCTCAAGGACTATCTACTTCCATAAGTTTTGAAAATCCAACAACTATGGGAAGAATTCTCCAAGGCATTCCCCCTAATGTGAGAAATGATTTTGAATATTCCCAAGAAACAAGAAAAAAGATAGAGATGGCTCAAATTAGTAGAATAATTAAAAAAATGTAGAATGATATAACTAGATTCTAGAGAGGTGAGAATACCATTCCAACAAATCCAAATATGAGATCTCCATTACCTGACAAAAGAACAATATATGATATAATTGAAGAACATATACCAAGAGAATATAGAGTTCCAAATACAAATGTTGTTGTGCTATATGAGTTTGTAGAAGAGGAAATTTTTGATCAAGAAACATGCATTATCGAAAATGAATTTATGGAATCAATAAAAATGGATGAAGTTCCTTCATATTTTTATATTTTTAATGAACAAGAGGATTGTGAGTATTTGCAAGATAATGTTGCTCGAACTGTTTCTCAAGTAAATAAATTCAAGATTGGGAACAACATGAAAAAGTAAAAGAAAAATCTAATACTCTAGAAACAACAAAACAACAACCAGTTGTTAGTCAGACAAAGACTCCATTGAAAATGAATTATAATTTTTTAATGAGTTAGCTAATATCCAAATTAATTTTCCATTCATGGAGGTAGTCAAGATATGTGAATAAAGAGAGAATATTTTGAAGATACTAGAAGATACAAATTCAAGAATAGAGGCAGTTGTGATGAATACAAGGAAACAATGGAATATTACATTGGTAAGACCAAGGGACAAAGTTCCACCATTCTATATATCTTTATAAAATCAATATTTCAAATTACATAATTGTTTGGTGGATAGTGGAAACACTAACAATATCATGCCACTATCAATGATGGAAGCTCTTGGAATGGAATGCATGAAATAACATGAAACCGGTGAAATCATATATGTCATTAATTCAAGAAAATTCCCAACTTATGTTGAAATTAAGAATTTCTTTACATGGATAAGTGAAGAACCCCATATTAAAATAATTTTTACTATCAGAGTGGTTGATTTTCCTCACTACAAGGAGAACATCTTCTTGTAGAAGGTTTTACAGAACCTCCTGAAAAATTCTTCCCTTATTTGTTTATAGTAGAGGTTGTTAGTGGAAGCGAGCAACTGGAAGTTTTTGCTAAGGTTTTTTTTTTTTGGTGAGCCTTTATGGACCATACACACTAGTGCACACCCAAAAATCTTTGCACTGGTAATTAAATGCTCAAATGCACCATCATTATTTATAATAGAGGTGGGTACAAGTAGGTTTTTGCGGAAGCTTTTTTCTCAGTGCTCCTTTAAGGTATCTATGCACTAGTGCATTTATGAACAATAATTCCCCATTGTTTCCATGTTCAAGTAGCACCACCATGATTTATAATAAAATTGCATGCACTGAATAAATCACACTAGTTCCACTGAACAAAATGCATTGGTGCACCTAACTGTCGAAAGGCAAACTAGCATAGGGTAACTTAAAAAAAATACCAAAGTGATATTCATTGTTACAGTGCATTTAGTGCTTCCAAAATCTCAAGAAATCACAAACACTCACCTCATTTCCTATGATGCTTGAATTCTTGTAATACCCTAGTTTGACCCCGGCTGTAATTGTATGCATGTTTCATAGGTTGGTGAGCCAGGATATTACAAGCTAGAGTGTCTTTATAATTATCAAGCGAGAGAGCCTAGACATTAAAAGGATAGTGAGCCTATGATTGTAAAATGTAATCATTCATACTATTAATAAAATACATCACTGCATGTAGACTATACAGACAAAAGAAATGGGGGGATAGAAATTTGTTATAAGGGAAAGGGGGCTAAGGGTATAGGAAGGGGGGATAAGTCAAGGGGACATAATCCAAGGAAGTGTTATAATAATATTTCCTAAATTCTAATTATGTAATATTTTATCCTATGTCCCTAAGTTCCTGAGGAGGAGGGAAGTATCACCCAATTGAGGACAAGGTGGGGACAAGTTGGGATAAGGTAGTTCCCAACATCACAAGTATAAATTTGGGAACACAAAAAGTAGATTTCCTATTATTACTTCATCATTCATTCACTTAGGATGTCATTATCATATCCTATCATCCATACACTACTACTTCCATCTCCATACATGTATGTTGGAGCTATTTCTATCAAGTGACCTAGCATTTTAGTTGAAGATGTGGGTTTTCAGGCCCATTTTCATAACCCTAAATTACTCCATACATGCATACCTGGCACTTGGCCCTCTTACTTGCTATTTTTGCCAAGCCATCACTGAGTTGTTATTCTTAAAAACTTATTTTTTGAATATGTGTGCGCCCTCCACCAATATTGCCCATGTACATATGCTTGATGCACCACTATAGCATGTGTATGTATGCATACTGCACCACTACAACCCGCATATACTTGCAAAAGTTTCAAAAATTAAAAAGCTGCAAGGTATTCATTGAGATTACGGGCTATTGGGTAGTTTCCCAACTAATCCACCGCCTATAGCCCATCACCCAACTGAATAACCATCCTTTTGTCATATAAAAAGAGGTGTTGGGGTCTCATTCCTAATCTAAGCATAAGAACAGTGAAATGTTGGACACACCTACCACACTTAGAGGGGGGGTGAATGAATGTGGGGCTCTTTTTCCCAAAACTTCCCTCTTTACATAAAACTCCTTAGTTAACATTCAACATTTATTCATTACCCATTGTTGTCATTTATAACCAGTTAGATGGGAACATATATCAACAACATATATCGGCAACACATATCATCAATAAGTCATCACCACAAGGAACACAAGATGTATGTAAAAATTTTCTTTTTATTATGGACAACAATCTGGGGTTTATCAACAACAACTGAATAGAGTACAACTCTACAAGAGAACCAGCTCTATAATGCAAGACTCAGCTTACACCCTCAGAACCAATTGATATGAGGCAAAAATCCTCAACAAATATCAATCTGTCAATAGGTACGTGACCTGTCAGTAGTGCAACCCACGTCTGTACATGCCCTGGATCACTACAGCTCGCGTGTGCACATGACCAATGTATAATGCAACATGCATATGCTTCTGAGAAACTAGGATTTTTCTTTTCTTCACATGCTCAGATCCTATGCAAACTACAATGACTTTCTCTTCTATCTCCCATTGTCCAAACTAACCCACAGCCAGTCACAACATCTCCAAGCTCTCCAATTGCTTACTCATGCTCCACAATAGATCAATATGAATGATATCTCAAACATGTATAAGAATCTAGTATACCATAGAAATCATGTCACCATTGAATCAAAAGAGTATTGATCACTCCATCAACCAAATCAACCAAACTGAACCACATCATAGAATCCATACCAATAATTCCCTAAGAATTCCCATAACATCAAACAATAGTATTCATAAATACAATAATGTAATCATACCTCTGTCTTAGTGATAGATCTGAGGCCATAGAGTGAAGATCTGGAACCTGCCTAATCATCCAAGAGATTGGCACCATCTCAAACACAAGTCTTCACCATTTTATCCACCATACGCTCCCTGTCTTCAGACAGCCCACATATACCTTAATGCATACACACCCTAAGCACAGACAACCCGTGTATACCTCATGAACTAGGGTTTATGAAGTTCCAAGAATGTTTTTGTCAAGATATTTGACATTGTTGAAACTTTGATGCATCCATGAGATCCTCCTCTTGATATCTTCCTCAGAATAGATTTTCAATCATGCTCAAGAGATCCACACCAATAATATGCTCTCACAAGAAGCTCTCCATCAATACTCCAAAAGATATTCACAAGAAGCTCTCCATTGATCCACAAAAAGGATTCTCACCAAAATGTACCTTTCACAAGATATCCTAGCTTCTTATTTATAATTTCATCTTCTAGGTCACTTAACCCATTTCTAGGTCACTTAACCCATTTCTAGGTTACTTAACCTATTTTCCTTATTTTAGGGTTAACCACTTTCCATGAATAGAAAGTTCTCCAATACTTTATCACTTAAATATTCCTTATTAATTTTGTCACCTTATTTTATCATTTGAATAATCTTTCTTGATTTTTTCACTTCTCTTTATCATTTAAATAATGATTTCTTCTTTCAAACACTTTGACTTCTTTGACCTTGGGGGATTTAAGTCTTCATATGGGGGTCCTTCAACTTCGTAGAGCCATAACTCTCAAACCGTGAGGAGTTATGTGACATTCCACATACCACCAGAAATGGCATGACAAGCACTATCCATCTAGGATAGTTTCACCAACAACTTCATTGATATTCATCTCATTATTCCACATACAAGCATGGGTCCTCCAACCATTCTTCTAGGATAACTCAATCCGCAAAGCGTCTTCCTGTGAGGGATTTCACCATAAGGGGACCACTTTGGAGGTCATCCATTTTTGCACCTTATTAATCATGATAAGACAATAATAAGTCATATTTTCATCAAACAAACTATGCATCATCATGTATCAATGAAAACTCATTGATCCATCTTAATCTATGCATCATATCAATGATCCATCTTTATCAATTGGTTTCCACTTTGACATCTATCATTCTCATCAAGTACAATCATCAATCACTCAATTACTTGACATCAATTAATGACATCAATCAATCAAAACATTTACATCAATGACATATGATCCAACAATCTCCCAAATAATCAAACCATTGGCATCAATGATAATATGATCCAACAATACCCCCCTTTGGCATTGATGGAAATACCAACATTGATGTCAACACCAATTACCAATTATTGATGTCAACATGTATATAAGGCATGCTCTACATCAATAGTCAATGTGACTATCTATCCCCATCAATAAACATCAATCACAACAATGTGATTAACTCTCCCCCTTTGACATCAATGGCAAAGGGCCATTCTCCTCTTGGGGCTGCTCCCCCTGCTTGCATTCGCCTTGGGGTTCCTCCCCCTATCTAAATTCCTTTGATCTTCCTATGAATAATCTATCCCCTTTTGAACAAGGGATATCACTCTAATGTAATGTTGAATATACATCGAACATACTCCCCTTGTGGCCATTGCTCCTTCTGGAACTATGCCTTTGTGCTCTTTCTTCAAAAATAGGGCTCTTTTCTAGGTATGCATCTGATAAATATCTCTTCCTCGAATCATGGGAAGAAGAATGACTCCCCCTAATGGTATGTCTCCCCCTATATTTTCTGCAAGATGAACAATATGCTACCATATGACGATCCTTGGACCTGTTCATGCATCAAACTTGTTTCATACAATACATCATGAAACAAAAGATATGTCACCAATGAAATAGAGAATCATGAACAATATATCAACCAAGTACGTCATGTACCAAAATCTTCCCCCCATGCACAACACACATGTACATCAACCATATACATCAACAATGTGCCAAAAGATATCATCCATGAAAATGTATCCAGCATATGCCAACATGTGCATCTACCAATATGCCAACATGTGCATCTACCAATTATGCCAACCATGTGCATATACCAATATGCTAAACAAATACCATCCATGAGTGTACCATCATGCATCATTACTTTCACCAAGCACGTATATCAACCATGCATCAATAATCTAAGACTCCCCAATGATGTACACCATGACTATCAACTCAACTCACCAACTAAATGTCTCAATGTGTAGCCCATCCACATGCAAAATGCATGCACCATGATATCCAACAATACCATATGCTTCCAATAATACATCATAAGATATATCAATGAAACTTAAATTATGTACCAACCATGTACCCCAACAGATTATTTTACATAATCCAATATATGAGAATTTGATCAACATCAATCCATACTCATGGGTTAGTGCCATGCACTAAGATTTATTTTATATCATAACCTTTTGTGATATAACTTAGAACCATGAAAACCTACAACAAACAATGTCAGAACCTGCAATAAACAATGTCACACCCTGCAACACAGAGTTATACCATCACATCAAGCTGCAACCCATGTGCATTGCCATTTTCCCAAGGCTTTACCACATATACGCGGTCTACTGCACAAAAGAGCACATGTGTACACAACCTATGGCAGTTCAACCAGCGTATGTATGTGGCTATCACTAATGTCACCCACGTATTCCTTAGTATATGTCTTACTTAAGCCTTCCTTCAGTCTTTCATTCTATTATGGCTGCTTTGTCTTCTTCACCCACTTCTGTAGATGACCCTTCTCCTCAGAACTTTAGCTCTGAGCATCCATATTTTCAAAGATGTTTCCCTTTCTTACTTCATTCCTTCTTCTAGCCATGCTATATGAAGTCCTCATCATGGAATTTATTCTTTTGTTCCAACACTCCTGGGATTTGCGTCCAAATCCACTACAGCTGTAGCATCTCATGGTATTACAGTGAACATCAATGTGTCCTACTTGATGACATCTCCAACACCTCATGGTGTTATAAAATCTTCCATTATATCTCCTTTCATAAGATCTACACTCAAAATATTTGTGACCATATCCATTACATGAATAACAATGCCCATGAAAAATATTTTCATACCTTTGCTTTGGTGTCCCAAGAATATCTTCTTGATGTCTTCCTTGCTTTGTTCTTTCAAAATTTTCTTTGCCTTGTGTAGATGGTTGTTTTGCAACATTTTCTTCCTTCTTTGATGGACTTACCCCATGATTCTTTTAGGTTATTGCTTCAGCATGCATATCTTCTCCTTTGTATCCAAGACCTGATTTATCTCGTGATGACCTTTGACTTTCCAAGATCTCATCCAAGATCCGTGAGCTATTCAAGAATTTGTTTGAATTTTCTATATTCTTTCTAAGGTCAACAATTTCATCTTCTAACTTACAACATGACTCTTCCTTTTCATTTATTTGAATCTTCAATAGTTCTTCTATTCTTTTGGCTTCTTCAATTTGGGTCTTGAGATGGACAATGGTTTCAAAAGTTTTGATAATTTCATCATTTGCATTTATATCTTGTTTTCCATTATTTAGTCTTGTGATCTCTTCTTCCTTTTCTTCTAATTTAGAAATCTCTTATTTTTCTTTGAGCATTCCCTTTAACTTCAAGATGTACCTTTGACTCCTCCTAATAAACTTCTTAGTGTTATCCGAAAGATAGTTATAGTGTGTATAAAAATGATCACTCCTATACATGTATAAACCCTCTTCAATTTCCTTTTGAAGTTCTAATAGATTTTCTTCTATTCTTTCCATGGGATAACTATCATCAAACTTAACACAAACTATTTCTAGATCATCTTCTTCACTTGAGAAAAATTCAACATTATCACACTTTGAATCATTGCAATCAAGAGTCTTGGAAGATTCTTTACCTTCAATTTCTTCCTTCTTGCCAACACCATCACATGACTTTTTGCCTTCATTTGAAATGTCTTCAAGATCTTCCTTTGTGCTATCATTACTTGATTCTTTATCTTCACTTCAAATATTTTCAAAATCACATTTAGAAACAATGCATTCAATAGTTTTTGATGATTCTTTACCTTTGATGATCTTGATGGAGTGGTCTTCAATTTCTTCCTTCTCCTTCTTGTTTTGATATGTCTCCTTTAGCTTGAGCCATAGATCCTTGGCGGAATTGCATTGTCCCATGCTCTCTTTGATAGGGCTTGAGAGTTCATTAAGAATGGTCTTGAGAGCCAATGCATAATTCTTCTTTCCTTCCCTTTGAGCTGAAAACTTTGACTTATTCTTCAATGGAACCCATCCACCAATGGCTGCCTTCCAAATAGATGCTCCCATTGTCTTCAAATATCACCTCATCTCTATTCTCCAAGTAGAATAGTCTTCCTCATCAAGGATTGGAACTTCATCATCCATTTGTGTGTCTATGGATCTCCTTCAAGCTT